>JALDNG010004001.1:0-21576 GCA_024349245.1 Neodontobutis hainanensis
ACACTTTACAGTTTCCTTCAGACACAATATTCTTATTTTTGGGCCTGAGCCTCAGTTAAAGCAGTGGCTCCATGAATGTGTCCTGTGCTGTATCAGGTCAACCACAGTGTTCTTAAATCAAACACAAACAGCTGATGATGCTACTCACTGTGTTGGAGCGGGCCCTGGCTCGCTGCTGCCATCTGGAGGTTCCTTCATGAACACACCTCTCTCTTCATCATGGCTCTGTGAAGACTGGGCCTCCTCTTCGTCCACACTGACATTATTCATGTTCTGTCTCAGTCTGAAAGGTGAACGAGTCAAACACAGTGAGCTCTGATCATTTTAATAAAGCACCTTATGAATAATTATCACATGGAGCTGGAGCCAGATGTTTCTAATGTGATTGATTCTTGTCTTTATTTCATGTTAATGTTTAGATGTTGGTCTTAAACCTCTCCAGATGGGCCTCTGCCTTTATTCAGAAGAACTGTTCATATTTGGGCCTGTGAAGGCCTCTGGGTAAAGTCTCCACAGTCCTCCAGAATCTGTTCTGATCTGAAGCTTTCTCACCTGCCTGAAGCCTTTTCTGCCCAAAACAAACTGAATTCTGAAACTGAAAAACATTGTTTATGGGACCAACACAGTTTTCCTTTAAAATCTAGACTTAAAATCCAAACTTTCCAAATGTGACAAAAGTGTTCAGGCTGCTGTTGCTGAGGTTACTCTGTTTGTGCGGTTCACTTGTAGAAATGTGAATTCACAAACAAATCAAACCTATTGAATGGCTCTTTAACATGAACGATGGGAACCAAGACACAGTTGCGAGACGATGTTTTTTTGTTTGCTTGTGCTGTGTTTTATTCACAAATGCACACACAAGCTCACACTTATAGCCTGCCTGACTTTTATTGTTCACTGTTAAAGCTGCTGAAGTAAATCACTGCTTTGCAAACATTTGTTTACATTTGTGAAAAACTGAACTTAAGCCAAGAGTCATTAACACTAATTAATAAATGGAAAGGACACAGCTTTGGTGGATTATTTGGCCAGACCAGGACCAGGTCTTTGGGTGGGTTACAGCTGTTGGAAATGTTATGGTCGTTGTGTCTTGTCTGAATTGAACAGGTTACACACACTGTGCTGCTGTGTTGTAAAATATTTAATGATGATCTTTAGTGTTGTACAGAGCTCTTTATTCAAAACAGACAAACATTACTCGCAACCTCTAAGAAGACTAAGAAAATGAATGAATGAATACACATATTTACACACATTCACACACAAACACATTCACACCTGAGACAGAGATGGGGGCTGCCACCACAAACTGACTTTCTTTCCTTTGATAAAGTTATATTTTACATCATTCATTCATTCATTTACATTTTGTTTTAGAATTTTGTGCATAATGCAATTAAATGCAATTAATTACAAACAATTCTGTGATTAATCGTGATTAAATGCTTTAATCATTGCCCAGCACTAATAAAAATATAAACAGCTGCATCCTGCTAAACCCAGACACAACCTCCAGATTCAACATCAAACTAATTATAATTTAACAAGCAATGGCCAGGTTTTAATCCTTGCAAGGATGAGCAAAGCAGACACAGTAACAAGGGAACGGCGGGAGGTTTGCTTAAAGAGATTATATACAACACAGTGACGTCCTTGGTGAGAGGCGTTCACAAGGCTCCAGGTGCAGAAGTCCCGTGACAAGCCATGTCTCAGTCTAGTTATGTCTACTTCATGCTTGGATTAGCACGAAAAACATGACATGAATTTGACATGACCTGAGGAGAACTATAAGCCCCAGTAACAATAAACATTAAAATTTAAATTTCTTATAACACATAGCTATTATTATTATTTGCCACAAATATGATCTGAGCCTAACAGGAAGTTCAAATAAGCACATGTTTAGGACTTGAGCAGTTTTTCTAACACTGTGTCTTTGTGGAAGCATAACTCAATAAAACACAACACTATCACAACAAAGCCTCTTTCCTTTCAGCTCTCTCGTCTCAGGTGCAGCAGAAAAACTCACACTGACTCTTCTTTCACACTTTGGATTCTGTTGTGTTTAATGTTGTTTATCGACTCAAAGAACGTTTCTAGGTTTGGACACATTACATTGGGCGCCCAAAGAGGGAGGGGTTACGCAGAAATACTGAAAAAATTTAACATTCTTACAAATCAGCAAATGTAACTCAAACTAAATTGTTCTGTAGTTCTGATGTTTAAAACATGTTTATACTAAAGGTTATTGTTTTAAGATTCCTGCAAAAGGAAAGAACAAATTAACTAAATTATCAGCTCCATGAAATGACAAGGATCAATATTCATATTTACTGTAACATAACTCAGACAAAAGAGATAAAGCAAGATGTTAAACCACAAGCCATGACCTCTGATACGTTCTTTTAGATTTACCCATAATGCTTTTCACAGTTGGTAGGACAAATGTTTTAAGACCTGTGACGCATTTCCAAAACCCTGATAAACAACTCTAACAGGTTGAACTACATTTGTCAAATTCCTGACTTCTTCAGGACTTACTCCAAACTTTGAGGCAGAAGTAACTCAGCACAGAGTCATTAAAGACTCCAGAGTAAAGTCCTGAACACTGGTCAGTGAGAGACATGGGACAGTGATCATCTTAAACTAAAAGTCTGTGAGTGGAAAACAAAGTGCTGAGCGTGTCCAGTCGAAGACCCTCCAGCTGTGCAACATTAACGCACAAGGACGTCCTATAGTTTTGAGAACAACAAAAGCATCACGTATTTCGAGAAGGACACGTGATCAAAAGTCTGGACCATTTCAAGGACTGCCACTAGGGGCGCTCTCAGTGTCTGACTGTGGTCAAACATGTCCATGCACTGGTCCTTGGTCCCTGGCTTGTGTTTGGTGTCGTTCAATCATTTGAGTCTGAGGCGTGTAAACTAAGGCTCTTCACAAAATGGTGCATATTTCAACATCACGGCCCAGGCCTAGTTTGGATTTTGGCTGATTGTATTAAATTTCCGGTTATAGTTATAAATTTAGGAACAATCCAAATCAACAATTTGAGACATTTTGTCAAATATATATTTACATTTAGTAGTTTATTCTTTATATATTTTTTACAGTTTGTGTCCTAACTACATTAAAGGTATTCTCACAGACAGATGACTCTCTGTCTAACTGTGTAGCTCACAAGGTCAGAGGTCAGAGGGCTTTGAGGCCACTGTTGGTGAGATTGATCCCTGTCTGTGTCATTTACATTGTTCATCTTGGTATTTTTTGACCCTTTAAGATCCAAGATGGAAAAATAACTAACCGATACTGGAGTTTTTATTGTGAGATATTTTCCAATATCTTCAGTTCAATACAAAACTCAGCCAGAATTGTTTTACAACCCTGCCAACATTGAGCTTAAAGAGTTAATAAAAATCAAGATGAGAGCAACGACGTGTGTGCAGACCGGTCGGACCAGTCACACCACTGAGAGCACCCCTAGTGGCAGTGGGGTCTGGACCGTGGTTCTTGTCACAGGACAGACCCCCCCCTCCTAAAGACCAATATTTTTAAACTAAATACAAAGAGAAGTTATAATGCTATAGTAACATGTCTTATTAGCATTTGGCTTAAAACCACCGTCTGTTCTGATCCAAGACTAAACAAGAGGAAGTAACTCAGTGGAAATACAGCAGCTGTCTGTCCTCTGCCTCTGTAACAGTCCACACTGAGACAACAGCTTTAATAAAGTCAACACTAATGTCACACTCACCTCCTCACACCAGGACAACAGCTTTAATAAAGTCAACACTAATGTCACACTCACCTCCTCACACCAGGACAACAGCTTTAATAAAGTCAACACTAATGTCACACTCACCTCCTCACACCAGGACAACAGCTTTAATAAAGTCAACACTAATGTCACACTCACCTCCTCACACCAGGACAACAGCTTTAATAAAGTCAACACTAATGTCTCACTCACCTCCTCACACCAGGACAACAGCTTTAATAAAGTCAACACTAATGTCACACTCACCTCCTCACACCAGGACAACAGCTTTAATAAAGTCAACACTAATGTCACACTCACCTCCTCACACCAGGACAACAGCTTTAATAAAGTCAACACTAATGTCACACTCACCTCCTCACACCAGGACAACAGCTTTAATAAAGTCAACACTAATGTCACACTCACCTCCTCACACCAGGACAACAGCTTTAATAAAGTCAACACTAATGTCACACTCACCTCCTCACACCAGGACAACAGCTTTAATAAAGTCAACACTAATGTCACACTCACCTCCTCACACCAGGACAACAGCTTTAATAAAGTCAACACTAATGTCACACTCACCTCCTCACACCAGGACAACAGCTTTAATAAAGTCAACACTAATGTCACACTCACCTCCTCACACCAGGACAACAGCTTTAATAAAGTCAACACTAATGTCTCACTCACCTCCTCACACCAGGACAACAGCTTTAATAAAGTCAACACTAATGTCACACTCACCTCCTCACACCAGGACAACAGCTTTAATAAAGTCAACACTAATGTCATACTCACCTCCTCACACCAGGACAACAGCTTTAATAAAGTCAAAGAACACTAATGTCACACTCACCTCCTCACACCAGGACAAAAGCTTTAATAAAGTCAACACTAATGTCACACTCACCTCCTCACACCAGGACAACAGCTTTAATAAAGTCAACACTAATGTCACACTCACCTCCTCACACCAGGACAACAGCTTTAATAAAGTCAACACTAATGTCAGACTCACCTCCTCACACCAGGACAACAGCTTTAATAAAGTCAACACTAATGTCACACTCACCTCCTCACACCAGGACAACAGCTTTAATAAAGTCAACACTAATGTCACACTCACCTCCTCACACCAGGACAACAGCTTTAATAAAGTCAACACTAATGTCACACTCACCTCCTCACACCAGGACAACAGCTTTAATAAAGTCAACACTAATGTCACACTCACCTCCTCACACCAGGATAACAGCTTTAATAAAGTCAACACTAATGTCACACTCACCTCCTCACACCAGGACAACAGCTTTAATAAAGTCAACACTAATGTCAGACTCACCTCCTCACACCAGGACAACAGCTTTAATAAAGTCAAAGACACTAATGTCTCACTCACCTCCTCACACCAGGACAACAGCTTTAATAAAGTCAACACTAATGTCACACTCACCTCCTCACACCAGGACAACAGCTTTAATAAAGTCAAAGACACTAATGTCACACTCACCTCTTCACACCAGGACAACAGCTTTAATAAAGTCAACACTAATGTCACACTCACCTCCTCACACCAGGACAACAGCTTTAATAAAGTCAACACTAATGTCACACTCACCTCCTCACACCAGGACAACAGCTTTAATAAAGTCAACACTAATGTCACACTCACCTCCTCACACCAAGACAACAGCTTTAATAAAGTCAAAGAACACTAATGTCACACTCACCTCCTCACACCAGGACAACAGCTTTAATAAAGTCAACACTAATGTCACACTCACCTCCTCACACCAGGACAACAGCTTTAATAAAGTCAAAGACACTAATGTCACACTCACCTCCTCACACCAGGACAACAGCTTTAATAAAGTCAACACTAATGTCACACTCACCTCCTCACACCAGGACAACAGCTTTAATAAAGTCAACACTAATGTCTCACTCACCTCCTCACACCAGGACAACAGCTTTAATAAAGTCAAAGACACTAATGTCACACTCACCTCCTCACACCAGGACAACAGCTTTAATAAAGTCAACACTAATGTCACACTCACCTCCTCACACCAGGACAACAGCTTTAATAAAGTCAACACTAATGTCACACTCACCTCCTCACACCAGGACAACAGCTTTAATAAAGTCAACACTAATGTCACACTCACCTCCTCACACCAGGACAACAGCTTTAATAAAGTCAACACTAATGTCACACTCACCTCCTCACACCAGGACAACAGCTTTAATAAAGTCAACACTAATGTCACACTCACCTCCTCACACCAGGACAACATCTTTAATAAAGTCAAAGACACTAATGTCACACTCACCTCCTCACACCAGGACAACAGCTTTAATAAAGTCAACACTAATGTAACACTCACCTCCTCACACCAGGACAACAGCTTTAATAAAGTCAACACTAATGTCACACTCACCTCCTCACACCAGGACAACAGCTTTAATAAAGTCAACACTAATGTCACACTCACCTCCTCACACCAGGACAACAGCTTTAATAAAGTCAACACTAATGTCACACTCATCTCCTCACATCAGGACAACAGCTTTAATAAAGTCAACACTAATGTCACACTCACCTCCTCACACCAGGACAACAGCTTTAATAAAGTCAACACTAATGTCACACTCACCTCCTCACACCAGGACAACAGCTTTAATAAAGTCAACACTAATGTCACACTCACCTCCTCACACCAGGACAACAGCTTTAATAAAGTCAACACTAATGTCACACTCACCTCCTCACACCAGGACAACAGCTTTAATAAAGTCAAAGACACTAATGTCACACTCACCTCCTCACACCAGGACAACAGCTTTAATAAAGTCAACACTAATGTCACACTCACCTCCTCACACCAGGACAACAGCTTTAATAAAGTCAACACTAATGTCACACTCACCTCCTCACACCAGGACAACAGCTTTAAAATGTCCGTCTGATACTTTCACTTCCTACCTGTGTCAGGTGAGAGCAGCCCCTCCCCCACCTGTGTCAGGTGAGAGCAGCCCCTCCCCCACCTGTGTCAGGTGAGAGAACTAGACAGAAGTTGCCACAGGGGTAAGTTGTGCAGCTGGGGAGTGTGTGAGATACGCCTCCTACAGTCTTCACTGATTTAAAACCTTGTGACATGTTTGTACTTGTCACAAGAGTTAAATCTGAGCTTTTATTTTAAATTATACTCTGTCTACGTGTGTCTCTGGATAAAATAGATAAAGAATTCTTATAACAGTAACAACAGAAACTGGGAAATGAAATGTGACGAAAATAAAGAAGAAATTTGTAAATGTAAAAAACAAGTATTTACAACTTTAAGAAAAATATAACTAAAACTTTTGTTTGTTCTATTTGTTCAAAACTTCTTTTTCTGGCTGACATCTTCCCACAGAAACATTTAAAAAGAGACTAACGTTCATGTTTGTGTTTCTAAAATCTAAAACAACATTGATTTAATCAGTTCAATGTGAGCAGCTCTTGTTGACAGCATGTGACAGTCATCTTCTGAATCTATATTCTTCCTCTGAGCTCACGACAGAACACATTTGTGAAGAACAGACGATATGAGCCGTTTGTTACCAAAGATCCAAACTCCAGCTGCTCTTAGTGCTCCCTCTGTCATGTGACCACCCTGATGAGCTGCCTTTTCATATTTTACAAGAAGAACATCAACGTGGTGAGTGTGAGAATAATGAGAGGACGTTTCTCTGGTGTCCTTTTACTGCTGTCCTCGCTGTGAGAGCACTTCCTTTCCTTTCAAGACTAGACAGCTCGTGAACAGTGAAGAGGAGGATGCAATAAACAGTCTTGGTCTTTGCTCATTTATTGAAGGATTAACACCAGCTCCAGAGTAAAACTGATGAATACATTTAGTGATATTCAAGACTATTTACTTTGTAGATTCTCACTGAAGGCTTTAAAACTATGAATGAAGACTTATGGAATTATTAAAGAAAATGCAGTGAAGAAAAAAGTGTGAAAGAACTGAAAAGATGTTTAATATTTTAGATTCCTCAAAGTCATCAGTCTTTGTCGACAGAGCTGCAAACCCTTGGGCCTCTCTCAGTCAGCTTCAGGATGTAGTCACTTAAAATGGTGTTTCCAGGTTAAAAGTGGAAACACAATGTTGACTTTGTGTCTTATTTAAAAGTAAAAACCTGGAGGATTAGGGAACATAGATTTAAAACTAAAATGAATGCTAGCCTTTATAAAAACACATCTTTAGACTTTATAAGAAATGCACGTTGGGCGAGAGACAGAAAGTGTTGGAGGAAGAGAGTGGGACGAGTCAGGACCAGAGTTTAAAGTGTTGTTTGTGATTTTACTCATAAATATGTCCTGGATTGGAACGGTTCAACATCAAAAAGGCTTTTTAACAAACTTAATGAGATTGTTCTTGTGGTTTTGTCTTGTATAAATCTTTAAATCAGGATGAATGTGCAGCTCTGATAAAGCTCCTGGATTGTAAAGACTCTGATGAAAGTCTTGGAGATATAAGAGGCTTATATCAGTGACCAGACTCCCGCTCAGAGCCACTGTTTCATGGACTTGTTCTGTAAGCACCAAAACTGTTCTGAGGACCAGAGCCACACACATTTGTTTTTAGACTGCTCTCACTCAAAAGAAATGTGCACCAAACTAAAGGGACTTGGACTGACTTTTAATGTAAACTTCTGCTCTGTTCTGTTTGGACTCATGAAGGAAAGGTTCACACCAAACAGTTCAAACTCATTCAACTCATCCGCAGTCTCCACAGTTCAAATATGGAAAACAAGGACAAAAGTCACCATTAAACAAACATTCATCAACAGCAAAAGACAAAGAAACAATAAAAGTACTTTCACCATGTCCTACATTGAACTCAGTAACTGTAAGCATTTTCTTCATTTCTTATTCTGTTGTATTTTCAGAGTCCATCTGAAAAGCTCCAGTGACACATCCCAGAACAGAGCAGTGTGACTCTGAGAAGTCCAGGCTTTAAAGGAACTTCTGAATGGTTCAGACTAAAGTCAGCCTCGGACTCTCAGAGGGAAACAATGAAAGAAAACTCAGCTGGTGTCAGTGTCTCAAATAGAGCTGTCCTTTATTTATTCGATCTTTCTTTAACCTGCTGAGATCCTCATTGAGATCAAAACTCTCTTTTCCAAGAGTGACCAGGCCAAGACGACAGCATTACACACAGTTTCTGACAAATACAAGAATGATCAAAGACACAAAGAACAAGATTTACTCTCAATCGTTACAAAGAGTTTCAAAACAGTTCCATTTACCAAGCTCCTTGAGTTCACGCTTCTTTAGGATGGATTTCAATTCTCCTAAAGTCACAAGTTCAGACAGATTGAAGTCCTTTGCAGGTCAGTCCATGCACAGGGGCAGCCCTGAAATACTGCCTTACCCAACTCCGTTTATTCAATCTGAACTCAAGCACTTGTCATCAGTTGGTGTGTGTAACATTTGATTTTACTGCTGTTATTTAGACTGTTGTTTCTCAAACTAAAGGAAATAAATAGACACAAGACTGTGGAGCAGAGAGACCACACTGGAAGAACAACTCTTCATTTTCACATTTATGACTTAGATTTCTTTTCTCTTTAATACAGTCAAATAAAATGTCTTGATTTAGTTCTTTTTGTAACATGTGTTTGCTTAAAGTGAGAAGAAAGTTCTCTAAAAGTGACTTATTTAAAGTGATCTTGTTCTTTTGGTTTCATAATGTGATGCAGAGAAAAAGCAAAGGCCACAGTGACTGGTGACACAGAGGTTGAGTCTGGAGGCACACTGACTCGGAGCTGCTCTCTTAGATTATTCTTTTGCACATGTTGAGTCCCCAGTGTCTCTCACAGTGAGTCCTGACACATCACAGCACCTCACGTCTGACAAAGTCTCACTGAGCTGTCAATCCAACTCCACTAATGGAGAGTGGACACTCAAAGGCTTTTCTGACCACAATCTACTTCCTACTGGACAGATCCATCCAAATGGGACTTTTCCCCAAAAGAGAAACTAATGCAGTGTTTTGGTGTGAGTCTGGATCAGGAGAACTGAGCAATGCCCTCAACAGGACTTTTTTCATTTCATTTTTCATAGAATAGATGAATACAGCATCATCTTCTTTTTATTGCTGTGATAATGTAATAGTCCAAGTGTGACTTTTCACAGGTGATGTTGTCCTTGTGAGTCCTGTTCATCCTGTGACTGAGGGACGTCCTGTTTCTCTCGGCTGTAAACTCAACACATCTACTGCTCTTTCTTCTGTCCTTTTCTAGAAAAATGGAAAACTAATCCAAGATGAACCCAAACTGAGTTCAACATCTCTGCAGTGTCCAAGTCTGAGCAGGGTTTTTATAAATGTGAGGGACAAGAACAAGGCCCAAAGCTCCACAGATTTGGACTTCTCCAGAGAGTTGGATCTCACTCAAATGTGAGAGTTATCTTTTTAATTCAGAATAGAAACACAAAGTTGGAGGTTTGAAGGTGTTTTTATAAAGCACTGCTACAATGTGAGCTGTAAATATTAACATGAGATAAATTCTTGCAGCAAAGGAACATAGCTCTTCATTTCCTGTCATGTTGATCTTTGGACTTATCTGTGCAATAGTTTGATTCATTCTGCTGCTGCTTCTGTGACGCTGCACAAAGTCAAAAGATAAGACTATATCAGACACAAACACTGCATTTGTTTCTAAAACAAATGCCTGTAATATTATAATTCACTATTGATTTGTCTTTGTTACACTTTTGTTCTTAAGGTCTGTGAGAACCAATCAGAGCTCTGCTGAAGATCACATGACCAGCAACAATTACACCTCTCGTCCTATTGGTCAGTCTCAGCTTCTTAGAACTTGACCACTTCCTCTAAGGCAGGAAGAAGGAGTTTTATTTTGAAGAAAACCAAATGTCCAAATCCAGAAAAAGGACCAGAGTTCACACAATGTCTGTTCACAATGAAAGTGTCACTATGGCTTCTTTTTCTTTTCCACTAAAGCAGTAAAAACACTGTAGACTGTGAATGAAATGAAATGTTTCTTTTACAGATGCTGCAGCTCAAAAACATCATTCATTTGATCCATTCACAGGTGACTTCTTTTTTGAGTCCAACTCCGAGAGAAGGACGTGTGAACAGGAACAGAGCTGTGTTTACTCCAGTGTGAGGCCACATTCAGCAGCAGCTACAGTCCAGTCACTTTAAACTAGAACCATCAGGTCCAACACAACAACACTGCATTTGACTTGACCTTTCTCTTTTCGATCAAAGTTAGATTGGAGGTTTGTGTCCAGCAGAGGGCACTGTGTCCATGAGTTACACATGTTTCTACCTCATGTCTAAGAAGCTTTCAAAGGATTTTGAGAAGATCTGTTTTTGGGCCTTTGTACCTGTCTCACACACACACACTTAAATATTATACATTCATATTTACTCCACAGATATTATTAAATCTATGTGTTTATCTTTAGTTTCTAATGTCTTCTGTGCTTTAGTATTTGTTTGGACTCAGGTCTATAACTTGAGTCGAACTCTTGCTCTTGAAGCTAATCCATTGTGTATAAAAGTCTGTACATTGCAGTGTGTGATTTTCAAATTAGTGTCAGACAATGACTTAAATCCACAAAGTAAAGCATGTGTTTGTGTCAAATCTAATGTTTGTGCTTGTTCTGCTGCGTTGGTCTGACACATGAAGCCGTCTGAGTCGAGCTGTGAACAGAGCAGTGTAAAAAACAAGATTAAACACAAATATGATTTATATTTCTTCTCAGGAGATATTTAAACCTGTTGAATTTCATTAAAGTCCAAGTTAAATAAGGATTTCTAAGTTTTATTTTTATCCAAATTCCAAATCCGTGAAGATCTTTGTCCTTGTTTTTCTCCCTCACATTTATAAAAAGCCTTGTCAGACTTGGACACAGTCTAGAGTTCTGTGGAAGAGTCCAAGACACACTTGTGCCTCTTTTAACTTTGTTCAATGATATTATCTCAAATCAGTCAAAGCCAATAACAATGTGGTCTGTTCCAAAGCCAGGCAAGGACCACGTTTAGTCTCGAATAATATGAGAAGATTATACCAGAAAATGTCAAAGGTCATCTTTTCAGGGTCCAGCAGAAGCTGTGTCGCTGGAAAAGCTTTTGATCGAGTGGCTTCTTATTTTATGTTCTCTCTAAATTTGAACCAACCGTTAGTCTGTGCTGTTCGGACAGATCCAGGTGTACAGGTGTTAACATGGAGGACTCCATTTTAAAACTAACCTCAGTGTGGATGATACAAACCCCATTCCCCAAAAAGTTAGGACACTGTACAAACTGTGAATAAAAAATCTCATAAAAACTTATATTTTATTCACAATAGAATAAATAATAAAAACACATGTTCAACAATAAACTAGAACAAGCTGCAACTAAAGGAGGAAGTGTCTCAGTGATAAACTAGTTCCTAAAGCAGCACAGCTCCGTCTAAACTTCAGTGGATCCCCTCTGACACAGAACAGTGGCACATCAAAAGTGTGAATAAATGTTAACGGTGGATTAACTGAGAGTCCAACAGGGTCGTCCCTCAGTGCAGCACTTTGTCCCTTCTTTTCCTCCTTTAACAAAGACCTGTGTATTTGTGCTTCCACTGTTGGCCTTCAGCAGAAAGTGTCAGCTCTAGCCTACGCAGACCAGCTCACTGTGATTAGAAGAGAACAAACTCAAAAACATATGAAAAAGCCTCTGGTCCTGTTTTAAATCAGAAGAAGCCAGTTTTGTGGTTTTGTTTTTTCTCAGATACAAGGGACACAAGATGAAGGGCTACAAGTTGGACTGCTGTCTGTCCCATAAAGACACCCACGTCCTGAGCTGCTCCGAGGACGGACACGTTTACTTCTGGCACCTGGTGGAGGTTGGTTCAGAGTTAACAGTGTATAATCTCTGAAAAGGCCTAGTTTGACCTGTTGTTTGTGGTTGTGTGCAGGGCTCTCTGTCTCTGAAGCTGCCCGTGGGGAAAGCCGTGGTGCAGTCCCTGTCTTTCCACCCCTCGGAGCCCCGCCTCCTCACGGCTCTGGAGGGACGTGTGCAGCTGTGGGCCGCTGAAGAGGAAACACCAGAGGAAGAGCCCGACACATAGAGACACACGGTCCTTTAAGGCTTCTGTGGTTCCGTCCAGTTGAAACTGAAGCAAAGAAGTCTAAATAACTTCTGAGAAGACGTCCAAAATCCACCTAAAACCTGTTCAAATCGACCTAAAACATGTTTAAATCCAACTAAAACCTGTTCAAATCCAACTAAAACCTGTTCAAATCCAACTAAAACCTGTTCGAATCCAACTAAAATATGTTCGAATCCAACTAAAACCTGTTCAAATCCACCTAAAACATGTTCAAATCCACCTAAAACATGTTCAAATCCACCTGAAACCTGTTCAAACCCACCTAAAACCTGTTCAAATCCAACTAAAACCTGGTCAAATCCACCTAAAACATGTTCAAATCCACCTGAAACCTGTTCAAATCCAACTAAAACATGTTCAAATCCACCAAAAATATGTTCAAATCCAACTAAAACCTGGTCAAATCCACCTAAAACATCTTCAAATCCAACTAAAACATGTTCAAATCCACTTAAAACCTGGTCACATCCAACTAAAACCTGTTCAAATCCACCTAAAACCTGGTCAAATCCACTTAAAACTTGTTCAAATCCAACTAAAACCTGTTTAAATCCACCTAAAACCTGGTTAAATCCACCTTAAAACCTGGTCAAATCCACCTAAAACCTGGTCAAATCCACCTAAAACATGTTCAAATCCACCTAAAACCTGGTCAAATCCAGCTAAAACCTGGTCAAATCCAGCTAAAACCTGTTTAAATCCACCTAAAACCTGGTCAAATCCACCTAAAACCTGGTCAAATTGTATTGACTGAACTTCTCACACAGACTGGCATTCTCAAGAGAGCTTTATTGCCTCACCTCTGTTAACAAACAACATAATGCAATGCAACTAAATGGCGCCCTCTCTTGGTTAACTGTTACTATAGTCAGTATCAGTACATCTCCTTTTTTTTTTTTTTTTTTTTTTTTTAACAACAACTTCAACGATACTTTCTCCTTATAACAAAAGAAGAAGAAAAAAACAAAATTATATATTAAATCAAAATTAACACTATCTTGCAGAATATTAAACATTAACTGCAAAAAACTTGTTGCATATTCAACAATACATAGTAAATACTATGTTTTACCAACATAACTTAACACTCTTCTATCAGTCTCTTTGGTTTCACTGCATGACGACGTGGTCTTCCCCCACCTGTTTCAGTGGAAGGTAAGGGTTCTGCAATGTTCCCAGTGATGGTTGTAGAGCTAGGTGAGTCTTTTTCTACTCGTGCTTGCGCTGTCAGTCCATCAGAGATTACTGCATCTGTATTTTCCATACAGGTGCTTGGCACTTTCAGCAGGTGACGACGATTTCTTCGCAGTGTGTTACCATACTCTGTAAGTACCTCGTAGGATCTTGGTGTAGTCTCTTTGATAACCTCTGCAACCGGTCCCCATTTTCCATCACATCTGACACGTACCGTGTCCTTTCGTTCCAGTCGGCATAACTGTTTGGCACTCTTGTCATAAGCTCTGCTCTGGCTGTTTGTCTTTCCATACTCTCCATGTCTTTTCTGAAGCAGGTGTTCTGCTGAGGGTAGCCGCGTTCTCAGCTTCCTGTTCATGAGAATTTCACCTGGAGACCGTCCACATTCAAGAGGTGATGCTCTGTAGTTTAGCAGTGCTAGATATGGATCCTCTCCAGTTTCAGCAGCTTTCTTTAGAAGACGCTTGACAATCTGTACTCCTTTTTCAGCCAAGCCGTTTGACTGCGGGTACAGGGGACTTGATGTTACATGTTCAAACCCATAAGTCTCTGCAAAGTCTCTGTAGTCCTGACTGCTGAACTGTGGTCCGTTGTCACTCACCACGGTCACCGGAATTCCATGTCGCGCAAAGATGGCTTTAGTGTGTTTTATCACCTGCTGTGCTGTTGTGTTTGTCAGCATCGCCAGTTCAGGGTAATTTGACTTATAGTCCATGATGACCAGGTAGTCTCTCCCTGCTAGGTGAAATAAGTCCGTTCCGACTTTTCTCCATGGTTCCTCTGGTTTATTATGGGCCATAAGGGGTTCTTTTGCTTGCTGGTACCTGTGCCGCTGACATGTCTCGCAGTGCTGCACCAGTACTTCTATGTCCCTATTCATGTGTGGCCAGTACATCAAAACTCTTGCACGTCTCTTGCATTTTTCAATGCCTAAGTGCCCTTCATGCGTGAGTTTTGCCATTTGTGAGCGCATGGAGTTAGGTATGACAATACGTTTACCTCTCAGGAGCACTCCTTGCACGACTGAAAGCTCATCTTTAAAGCTCTGATATGGATTTGACAACTTTTGGTCATTTGGCATGTGAATTTTTTCAATTACAGCTTGTAGCTCACTGTCATCTGCCGTTGCTTTAGCAAGCTGTCTCCATTTCTCCTCAGACACTGGTATGTGTTTCTGAATGCAGTCAACATGAACCCGCACTTCATGTTCCGTGTTACTTGATCCTGTATGGGTCAAAGATGCTCTACTGAGTGCATCTGCCATTACCAGGTGCTTCCCTGGTGTGAACTCGAACGTCAGGCTGTATTTCTGGAGACGGAGCATTAACCGTTGGATGCGAGGAGGAGCATCTCCTAGTGCCTTTGTTGAGATTGCTATTAGCGGTTTATGATCAGTTTCAAGTACCACTTCTCTTCCATAAATGTATTCATGGAATTTTTCACATCCAAAAACTGCTCCTAATGTCTCTTTTTCAATTTGTGCATAGTTTCTTTCTGCCTCTGTCATCGTACGTGATGCATATGCCACTGGAAACCATGCTGTGTCATGTTTCTGAAGCAGAACTGCTCCAAGTCCATCCTTGAAGCATCTCTAGATACTTTCACTGGAAGCTCAGGATCAAAAATTTTAGCACTGGTTCTTTAACTAGGCTGTTCTTGAGCATGTCCCATTCAGTCACATGTTCATGCTCCCATCGCCACTCAGTTCCACTTTCCAGCAAACTGCAATGCCTTTGTGTTGGCCGACAGGTTTGGAATAAATCTTCCCACATAATTGACTAAGCCTAATGCACGTTGCAGCTCAGTCTTGTCTTTGGGTTGTGGCATTTCTTTTATAGCCTTTACTTTTTCGGGGTCTGGTTGTATCCCAGCAGCAGATAGTCTGTCTCCTAGGTAAGTAATGTCTCTCACCCCAAACTGACACTTTTGTTTGTTCAGTTTCATTCCTGTTTTTCGTGCTTGTGCCATCACCTTCCTCAGTCGCTCGTCATGTTCTGCCCTTGTAGCACCCCATACGACTACATCATCCAGGAAGACTCCCACACCTTCCATGCCATCGAATATTTGCTGCACAATTCTATGAAAAACCTCTGGTGCTGAGGTAATTCCAAAAGGCATACGAGGAAACAATGTCTACCGAAAGGAGTGTTAAATGTGCACAGTGCTGCACTTTCCTCATCCAGTTTAACTTGGTAGAACCCTGATGATGCATCCAACTTGGAAAAGAATTGTGCTCCAGCCATTGTGCTTGTGATGTCTGATTTAGTTGGCAACTTATAGTGCTCTCTTTTGATCCATTTATTCAGATCTCGTGGATCGATACAAAGTCTCAGATCACCATTCTTTTTTTCCACAATGACAAGAGAATTTACCCAGTCAGTAGGTTCTTCTACTTTTCTTACAATCCCTTTGTCTATCAAGGTATTCAGTTCTTTTCTCAGTCTTTCTTTTAGGGCTATTGGCACTTTTCTTGCTGCATGGATAACTGGTTCTGCATTTTCCTTCAGCCGAATTTTGTACTGATTAGGTAAGCAACCGATACCCTGGAATACATCTTTGTACTCTCTCACTATCTCTGAGGTAGAATCTGCACATATCTCCTTTCTTTTGCTATGTGCTGCGCCTCTAGTGGTCACTAGAGCGCTATCAATGACATGGACCCTCTTTATAAGCCCAAGTCCTTCACTTGCTTTCAGACCTAAAATCGGCTGCCTGTCCTCCTCCACCAGAACAAACAGTGCATTTATGGTGCGTCCTTCTCCTGAAAGACTCGCTCTGAAAACACCCTTATGTGGAATCGGCTGATCGTTAAATGCTCTCAAGTCCAATTTTTGGGTCTCACTTTTGGCTTTTGTTCATCTTGTTATAATATTTCCTCGGCATGACATTTACTTGTGCACCTGTGTCAATTTTCATTGGCACTGTCACACCATCCACCATCAAAGGTGCTATCCATTCATCACTGCTACAGTCTTTATCAGACAGGATTGCTGCATCGACATACAGTGGTTCTTCGTCCTCACTATCACTTTCCTCTTGTTTCTGTCCGACTGCATGCACTTTTTTCTTTGTGAGACAGGACCTTGCAAAGTAATTTTTTCCTCCACACTTTCGACATTTTTGCCATAAGCGGGACATTCTTTTGGAGCATGTTTACCTCCACATCTCTGACAGTCTCTGCCCTGAGGTTTCACTTTATATTTCTGTGGTTGTCGCTTATCAAATCTTTTCTTTTGTTTTTGCACTGTATCAACAGCAGCAGTTTCACTTTCGTTTTCAAACGACTTCAGTTGTATCTTTGCACTTTCTGCAGCTTGACATATCCCAACTGCCTTTTCAATGGTAAGTTCTGTTTCTTTTAGTAACAGCATCCTTACTCTTTTGTCTTGCACTCCTATTACAATTTGATCTCGTATCATTGAATTGCACAGTGTGCCGAAATTGCAGGATTGACTCTTAAGGCGCAAGTCTGTCACATACTGTTCTATTGATTCTGTCTCTTTTTGCATTCTGTTCCTGAAGACATACCGTTCATATGTTTCATTCTTCCTCGGCGTGCAGTAATCTTCAAACTTGCTCAGTACTGCGGGCAGCGTGTCTCTTTCCTCCTCCGAAAAGACGAACGTGTTGTACACATCTAATGCAGCCCGACCAGCTACAGTTAGCAACAAAGCTATCTTCCGTCGATCGTTTCTTTCCTCGAGTCCAATAGCTAACAAATAAAGCTCAAAACTCTGTCTAAAGGCTTTCCAGTTTGCATGGACGTTACCCGTCAACTTCAACTCGTCCGGTGGGCGTATATTATTCATTACACTCATTTTTTACGAGTTCACTCCTGGTACCATGTATTGACTGAACTTCTCACACAGACTGCCATTCTCAAGAGAGCTTTATTGCCTCACCTCTGTTAACAAACAACATAATGCAATGCAACTAAATGGCGCCCTCTCTTGGTTAACTGTTACTATAGTCAGTATCAGTACACAAATCCACCTAAAACATGTTCAAATCCACCTAAAACCTGGTCAAATCCACCTAAAACATGTTCAAATCCAGCTAAAACCTGGTCAAATCCAACTAAAACCTGTTCAAATCCAACTAAAACATGTTCAAATCCAGCTAAAACATGTTCAAATCCAACTAAAACCTGGTCAAATCCAACTCAAACCTGTTCAAATCCAACTCAAACCTGTTCAAATCCACCTAAAACCTGGTCAAATCCACCTAAAACATGTTCAAATCCAGCTAAAACCTGGTCAAATCCAGCTAAAACATGTTCAAATCCAACTAAAACATGTTAAAATCCAGCTAAAACATGTTCAAATCCAACTCAAACCTGTCCAAATCCACCTAAAACCTGTTCATATCCACCTAAAACCTGGTCAAATCCACCTAAAACATGTTCAAATCCACCTAAAACCTGGTCAAATCCAGCTAAAACATGTTCAAATCCAACTAAAACATGTTCAAATCCAGCTAAAACCTGGTCAAATCCAGCTAAAACCTGGTCAAATCCAACTAAAACATGTTCAAATCCAACTAAAACCTGTTCAAATCCAACTAAAACATGTTCAAATCCAGCTAAAACCTGTTCAAATCCAACTCAAACCTGTTCAAATCCAACTCAAACCTGTTCAAATCCACCTAAAACCTGTTCAAATCCAACTAAAACATGTTCAAATCCAGCTAAAACATGTTCAAATCCAACTAAAACCTGTTCAAATCCAACTCAAACCTGTTCAAATCCAACTCAAACCTGTTCAAATCCACCTAAAACCTGGTCAAATCCACCTAAAACATGTTCAAATCCACCTAAAACCTGGTCAAATCCAACTAAAACCTGTTCAAATCCAACTAAAACATGTTTAAATCCACCTAAAACATGTTCAAATCTAATAATAATAATGGATTGGATTTATATTGCGCTTTTCTCCCGAGGGACCAAGGGACTCAAAGCGCCTACAGGTCGTCCATTATTCATTCATACACAGTCACACTGGTGATGGTAAGCTACAACTGTAGCCACAGATGCCCTGGGGCAGACTGACAGAGACGTGGCAGCCATTTTGCGCCTACGGCCTCTCTGACCATCAACCCATACATTCACTGAACATTCTTACACATTCATACGAGGCAAGGTGGGTTAAGTGTCTTGCCCAAGGACACAACGACAGTATGAACTGTGGGGAGAGCGGAATCGAACCCACTACCTTCCGGTTGAAAGACGACCGCTCTACCACTGAGCCACTGCCGCCACAAAAATCCACCAAAAATATGTTTAAATCCAACTAAAACATGTTCAAATCCAACTAAAACATGTTCAAATCCATTTAAAACCTGGTCACATCCAACTAAAACCTGTTTAAATCCACCTAAAACCTGGTCAAATCCACTTAAAACTTGTTCAAATCCAACTAAAACCTGTTTAAATCCACCTAAAACCTGGTCAAATCCACCTAAAACCTGGTCAAATCCACCTAAAACATGTTCAAATCCACCTAAAACCTGGTCAAATCCAGCTAAAACCTGGTCAAATCCAGCTAAAACATGTTCAAATCCAACTAAAACATGTTAAAATCCAGCTAAAACATGTTCAAATCCAACTCAAACCTGTTCAAATCCACCTAAAACCTGTTCAAATCCACCTAAAACCTGGTCAAATCCACCTAAAACATGTTCAAATCCACCTAAAACCTGGTCAAATCCAGCTAAAACATGTTCAAATCCAACTAAAACATGTTCAAATCCAGCTAAAACATGTTCAAATCCAACTAAAACCTGTTCAAATCCAACTCAAACCTGTTCAAATCCACTTAAAACCGGTTCAAATCCACCTAAAACATGTTCAAATCCACCTAAAACCTGTTCAAATCCAACTAAAACATGTTCAAATCCACCTATTGTGTGATTTGTTGGACTGCTTGTCTTGCATAAATAACTGGTTATTCAATAACTACCTACAGCTGAATACAAAAAAGACTGAAACTTTAATCTTTGCACCTGACCAAAAAATACCTCAAATTAAACAACACCTTCCCTGGGTTCTTCGTCCAGTCGAGCCTCAGAAACCTGTTCTGTTTGACCGGTCGATGTCTCTGGACAGTCATTCTAGACAGTTGGTCAAAAACTGTTCTTTTCATTTGAGAAACATTTCTAAACTGAGAGTGTTATTGTCTAAAGCTGACTTGGAGATGATTATTCATGCTTTTATTTCTTCTCGTCTTTATTATTGTAATTCTCTTTTTATTTGTTTGAACAAATTGTCTCTGAGTCGCTTCAAATGGTGCAAAATGCTGCAGCCAGGCTTTTAACTGAACCAACAGAAGGGCTCACATTTCACCGGTTTTATCTTCACTTCATTGGCTTCCAGTCAAATTCAGAATTGATTTTAAAATTTTAGTCTTGACTTTTAGAGCTCTACATGGACAGGCCCCCAGTACATCACTGACCTGCTGACCCCTTACTCCTCCTCCCGCACTCTTCGGTCTTCTGGTCAAAACCTTTTAACGGTCCCCAAAACATGTTTTAAAACCCGGGGAGACCGGTCTTTCCAAGTAGTCACCCCCTGACTCTGGGACGTCCTGCCCCTGTCACTGCAAGTAGACGTTTCTGTTGATTCTTTTAAAAGCAGCTGAAGAAACTTTTATTTAAACAAGCTTTTAGTTGATTGGGCTTTTTATGTTTTAATATTTTGTGGTTTTGATTTTTTATTCTCAAAGTTTTTATGTTCTTTTATTGCACTTTGTAAAGCACTTTGTGATTTATATCTGTGAAAGGTGCTATATAAATACAATTTACTTACTTACT
Organism: Neodontobutis hainanensis; assembly: GCA_024349245.1. Classification (NCBI taxonomy): domain Eukaryota; kingdom Metazoa; phylum Chordata; class Actinopteri; order Gobiiformes; family Odontobutidae; genus Neodontobutis; species Neodontobutis hainanensis. The sequence continues at coordinate 20,930 of JALDNG010004001.1, forward strand.
GTTCAAATCCAACTAAAATCTGTTTAAGTCTTTATAAAACTTGTTCAGATCCAACTGCTTTTAAAAATCTCGACCAAAATGAACATCTCTAGTCTGGAGAACTTCTTAAGTTCTATTGTAAAGGTTTATAGTGTAGCTTTGTGTTTTTAAAAGGACTTCAATCTAAAGAAATGCTGTGAGAGCGTTTCCTAAAGTAGTTTATATTTAGGTCTTTGGCTACAATTTACCAAACCAATGTGACATTTCATTTACTCTTGGTAAATTTACAAATGTATTGAAAGTAAACAGTAAAACAGTCTTTGAATACTTTTCTTATTAATTTGTAAAATGTATAAACGTGTGTCTGCTTTATGTTCATGTTTAATATTGTGGACACAGGGCCATGGCGTTCCTCTGCCCAAACCCCAGGGTCCACAGCTCCCACAGCATCTGCTCCGGACGATCGACTGTCGGCAGGGGGCCGTCAGAGCCGTGCGCTTCAACTGTAATTTACATTTTAACTCTCTGAACCTGTTTAAATGTTTAAATGTAATATTTTCCAATAATGTCTCTTTTCTTTTCTCCTGCTGTTCAGTGGATGGGAACTACTTCCTGTCCTGTGGCAGTGACAAGTCTCTGAAGCTGTGGAGCTCGAGCCGAGGGACTTT
>JALDNG010004002.1:0-23586 GCA_024349245.1 Neodontobutis hainanensis
TTTGTGATGCAATGCCGTTTAAGGGCCTGAAGATCACAGGCATCCAGTCTGGTATGTACATTTAAATTTTTCAGCCTCTTTTTCCTACACGTCACAACTTTTTGGGAATGTGTAGCTCTCATGAAATCCAAAATGAGCCAATATTTGGCATGACTTTTCAAAATATCTCTCTTTCAATATTTGATATGTTATCTATGTTTCAATTGTGAATCAAATCTAGGTTCATTCAATTTGTAAATAATTGCATTGCTTTTTTATTCACAATTTTACAATGTCACAACTTTTTTGGAATTGGGTTTGTGGTCAAACAGACTGTAAGTAAAGAGTTCAGTATTTAACCAATATGGTCTGTGTGATGCACTGAAAGAAACTGCTACACTTTATTCTGTGATTTCCACTGTACATTTATTGTACTTATTTTTTATTCTTTGCACTGCCACCAATACAACTCTTAGGACTGTTGTACTTACTGTCATATTTAATGTCTGATGTTTCCAAACAGGTCTCATTATTGTCCTACAGACTGTTTGGTCCTTTCCTTCACATGGACTCACATCTGTTACATTTTGTGTTTACTTTATGTCTTTGTAACATAGCATCCTTAACTATGACGCTGCTGCGAGAAACCAGAATTTCAGAAACCAGAATCAATGAAGTATCGATCTTATCTAACCAGTAACTAGTGAATGTTTAAGCATTATTTATGCACAGTATATATATATATATATATATATATACATACATAATGTGTGCATGTGTTTCTCTGTGTATCATGTTTTTCCCAAGATTATGTGAGCATGTGAGTGGCCAATGCTTTCCATTTAAATCCTTCATAAAAAATGGTGTATAATGTTTTGAAGGTGTAATTCTTATTACAATAGACTATTTAAAAAAGAAAACAGTTGCAAAAACATAACAGCCTGGACCTCTCGTTTAAAAAGCACACAGGTTTTATTGCATATCAATTTCATGTATAAATTCTTCATAGCATTGGAAAGATTACATTTGGTATACATTGCTATTCTACAGAATTAACATCAGAGTCATATCTTTTCAAGGAAATTTCTCTAAAGTACATTTTCAATAATCACAAGCATCAAAAGAACTGCAATTTCAGAATTGTTCAATATTATTCTACAATCCTTTTTTGTTTTTAATTACGTCTTCTCCCACAAGTCTTTTCTATGTCTTTCAGAGCCACCTGCCCAAAGATGTCTAAGGCAGTCAAGAACTTGAAGTCAAACCTACTAACCTAACCACATGTACAATAAGTGCATCTACGGATTCATTTTTTTCTTCTTTTTTTTTGATTTGATACACATTTCACAAATGGACATCATTATGTCTGCTAAACACGTCATGTACAATATCTTTTTGTTTGTTTTCATAAACATAACAGAGGCGATATACAACTCAGATTCAAACAAAACAAGCACCATCCATAACCCAGTGGCGGCAGTGGCTCAGTGGTAGCGCGGTCGTCCTTCAACCGGAAGGTGGTGGGTTCGATTCCCGCTCTCCCCACAAAAATACTGTTGTTGTGTCCTTGGGCAAGACACTTAACCCGCCTTGCCTCGTATGAATGTGTAAGAATGTGCAGTGAATGTATGTGTTGGTCGGAGAGTCCGTAGGCGCAGAATGGCTGCCACGTCTCTGTCAGTGTGCCCCAGGGCATCTGTGGCAGTTGTAGCTTACCATCACCAGTGTGACTGTGTGTGAATGAATAATGGACGACCTGTAAAGCGCTTTGGGTCCCTTGGGATAAAGGCGCTATATAAATCCAATCCATTATTAACATTATAACCCATATCTTCTATGCTTTTTTTTTTCTTCTTCAGACAAATGCACCATTGTTTCCATTCTTTAAAATACTATACAGTTCAAAGGAAACAATATGTTTATTTTATTTTCTCCTGTAACAGTGGGGGAATCAGCAACTATGTTCAATTCTGCTGAAATATCTCAGCAAACCATTTGCCACAATACTTTCTGAAGATGGCAAAAATACGTCAATGCCTTCAATGCCTTTGCTTTACACAGCGCATACTCATTACAGTAGTCCATGACATACATACACCTTTAGCAACCCTTAGCTAGTCTTAACATTTTAAAAGCACACTGAAAACTATGACTGTATATAAAAATGGACAAAACAACAGCATCTCCGTCAAGCCGCCTGGTTCTTGTTTGAGCTGTGGATAACAATTGTTAATGTTCTTAAACATTCTTAAATAATTAATAACTTTACAGAGGAGAAAGCCTTTTGCAAAAATGTATTCTTACAGCTCAGATGTAAATTCAGAAAGTGTAGTCTTGGATCACCTGTTATATTACATTGTACCACCAGATGGAGGTGTGAGCTCCTCCAACAGCCTTTTGCCACGAGGCCTAGTAGAACATCTTGATGTCGTGTCAAAAAACTAAGACAGAAAATTTTAATCTTGAAAAGCCAAAGCTTATTTTTTTCAAACCTATACTTTTTGCTTTTTAATATAAATTGGATGATTTATATTTCAGCAGTGCTTATGATGCACATTACAGTCAGACCCACTGTCCATTATTTATATACAGTCTCTGTGTTATGGGAAGTTTAGTTTGTGGTGTTTAGACTTACTGGGGACTTATAGTTCTATTCAGGTCATGTCAAATTCATGTCATGTCCTTCCTGCTAATCCATGAAGTAGACATAACTAGAAAGAGACATGGCTTGTCACATGACTCTTGCACCTGGACCATTGTGAACGCCTCTCACCAAGGCCGTCACTGTGTTGTATAAATTCTCATGTTATGTTTACATCTTTAAGCAAACCTCCCGCTTGTAATATTGTACTGCTGCTTTGCTTCTCCTTGCAAGGATTAAAACCTGGCCATTGCTAGTTAAATTATAATCTCTCTGGATCAATATAAGGATATAGAAATCTCTCATGACATTTGGGGGCTCGTCCGGGAGCTCAACATCTGTTGTTTCTCATGCGGAAAGTGAAACTGACGTGCATGGGAGGAATGCACAAAAAAGCATTTCTTTGTAAGTCCCCAAACTATGTTTTTAAATAGTACGGGCCAGCCCTTCACTGTCTGTGTGTGAGACGCAGTGACGATATCTGAACTAAAAAGAGAGAAAAATAGAGGACACAATAAAATGTTCGGTGATTACATGTCATCTACCTGAGAGTAGTTCCATGTAGTTATCATTACTGTAGGAGAACGCTGAACGCTGAGATTACCGTCCAGGAGACGGGGAACAGTGTGTGTTTTGGTCAAAACCTTACAGGATAAGTGAGGCCTTTACGGGATAAGTTTGATATTAATCAGTGTTAAAGACTGTACTCTTGCTGGATTGTATGCATGTTTAGATACCCTATGCTCTGTAAGTTTTATGTAAACTTTGAAACTGACTCCCACGAAGGATCATGTGCAAACTCTATGCGAGATAGGATTAATAAGTACAATAAGGAGTATACGGTCTGGGCGTAGCTGCTCTGGGAAGGACAAGATTTGAGACAGATTAATAGCACAGATCCTAATACGCCACATTCAAATGTCTGGCCTAACTAGTAATGTTAGTAAAAGGGTGCGGGACCGCACAGGTAAACTCGAGTATGGACTATTATCGAGATTCTTAGCCTAACAACTTATAAATGAGAAATAGGTCCGAAGTCTATGAGGCTAAGTGAAAAAGCAGGCCTGCAGAGAATTGTTCACTGCGTGTGACGCGTGAGATACAAAAAAGTCACAAAGGTGAAGTGGCTTTAATAATGTTTATCTAACCTGAAGGGTTAGTGAGTAAAAAGTGTGTTTGAGAGTGTGAGTGGGACGCGACTGTGAATTGAATGGATTTAATTGATTTTATTGGAAGAAGTTGATTCAGTCTGAATAATGAGATCGAACATTAGTCAGCCTGAATGTGAAAAAGCCTTAACTTGTAATAAGTTAATGCAACAGAGTGACTCAGAGAAGTTGATCCATCTGAGGAAAAATAGCAAGCGAGATATGGATTTATGTAAATTATGAATACCTGAATGTGAGGAGTTAATTAGGCTCAGCCCTAAAGAGCGACGTGGGACCGACCTCCTGTGGGCCCACCACCTGCAGGAGGAACCGTAAGGGGCCGGTGCAATGTGGATTGGGTGGCAGTCGAAGGCGGGAGCCTCGACAACCCAATCCCCAGACACAGAATCTGGCTCTAGGGACATGGAATGTCACCTCGCTGGCGGGTAAGGAGCTTGAGCTTGTGCGGGAGGTTGAGAGATACCGACTAGAGATAGTCGGGCTCACCTCCACGCACAGCTTGGGCTCTGGAACCCAAATCCTCGAGAGAGGCTGGACTCCCCACTACTCTGAAGTTGCCTGCGGTGAGAGGCAGCGGGCTGGTGTGGGCTTGCTCATAGACCCCAGCTCAGCCGCCATGTGTTGGAGTTCACCCCGGTGAACGAGAGGGTCGCTTCCCTGCGCCTTCGGGTCGGGATAGGTCTCTCACTGTTGTTTGTGCTTACGGGCCAAATGGCAGTGCAGAGTACCCGGCCTTCTTGGAGTCTCTGGGAGGGGTGCTGGAAAGTGCTCCGACCGGGGACTCCGCTGCTCTACTGGGGGACTTCAACGCTTACGTGGGCAGCAACAGTGACACCTGGAGGGGCGTGATTGGGAGGAACGCCCGGATCTGAACCCGAGTGGTGTTCTGTTATTGTACTTCTGTGCTAGTAACAGTTTGTTCATAACGAACACCATGTTTAAGCATAAGGGTGTCCATCAGTGCACGTGGCACCAGGACACTCTAGGCCGGAGGTCAGATGAAACAACTACAAAGTCGATCATCGATCTCCGGCCGTATGTCTTGGACACTCGGGTGAAGACAGGGGCAGAGTTGTCAACTGATCACCGCCTGGAGGTGAGTTGAATCCGATGGCGGGGAGAAAGCTGGTCAGACTCGGCAGGCCCAAAGCGTACTGTGAGGGTCTGTTGCGGACGTTGGGAGAGCCCCCTGTCAGAAAGATCTTTAACTCCCACCTCCGGCAGAGCTTTGACCAGATCCCGAGGGAAATTGGAGACATTGAGTCTGAGTGGACCATGTTCTCCACCTCCATTATCAATGCGGACACTCGAAGCTGTGGATCAGAGGGATACAGAGGGATCACACTCCTGAGCCTCTGTCTATGCCAGAGTACTGGAGAGGAGAATGTGGCCGATAGTTGAACCTCAGATCCAGGAGGAACAATGCGGTTTTCGTCCCGGCCGTGGAACACTGGACCAGCTCTATACCCTCTCCAGAGTGCTGGAGGGTTTATGGGAGTTTGCCCAACAGGTCCACATGTGCTTTGTGAATCTGGAGAAGGCATTCGACTGTGTCCTCGTTGCGTCCTGTGGGGGTGCTCTGGGAGTATGGGGAGCTTTGCTAAGGGCTGTCCGGTCCCTGTACGACCGAAGCAGGAGTTTAGTTCGCATTGCCGGCAGTAAGTCAGACCTGTTCCCAGTGCATGTTGGACTCTGGCAGGGCTGCCCTTTGTCACCGGTCCTGTTCATTCTCTTTATGGATAGGATTTCTAGGCGCAGCCAGGGGCCGGAGGGAGTCTGGTTTGGGGATCTCGTCTCTGCTTTTTGCAGATGATGTTGTCCTGTTGTCTCCATCAAGCCAGGACCTTCAGTGTGCACTGGGACGGTTTGCAGCCGAGTGTGAAGCGACTGGGATGAGGATCAGCACCTCCAAGTCTGAGACCATGGTTCTCAGTAGGAAAAGGGTGCCTTGTCCCCTTCAGGTTGGTGGAGAGCTCCTGCCTCAAGTGGAGGAGTTCAAGTATCTTGGGGTCTTGTTCATGAGTGAGGGAAGGAAGGAGCGTGAGATTGACAGACGGATCGGTGCAGCTTCTGCAGAACTGGATCTGTTCACATTGTGAGAACAGTGAGTGTAACGTTCAGTGATACATCTGATTGCAGCCAATGACAAAGACATCTAACACTTTTCAGTTTTCTGTTCTTGTCTGGGAGCTTAGTAAAGTATCCATATTAATCTTCTTTAAAGGGTGGCTTTCACAGACAACCAACAACCCAGTATTTTTACTGTCACTCAACAAACAAAGTCACTCAGTCAAAATACATTATATTTTAATATTTTTAATATAATTTATATTAAATTTAAGAGAGGCCTTTTAATGACTAAAGATTAAATTGTTGAAGCAACACAAACTGGAGGATGCTGTCAGACCTGTTTCTCAAAAGTGAAAGTTGCTGGATGAGGAAATCATTCTTCAATCATTTCTGCCAAAAATGTCACAGAACTAGACTTGTTAGTGTGATTTATCTTGTCCATGTTTCTTTTAGTGACTTTCTGCTGGACATTATTGGTGCCTGCAGACAAATACATAAAGCTTTGGTCCCCAACTGACCATGTGACCTGGTACTTGAGTTTTTTTCTGAATATGTGGACAACACATGCAGACACTTTAAATGTTCGTAGTTCTATGGGATGTCATTATGCCATAGCTTAACACACTGTGTGCTTTCATTAAAAACACATTCATGTTTATAACTAATCAAGCAGGTTGAGAATAAGGATTGCACTGGCTAGTTATGAGAAAGCACTAAACTTCTATTGGGTTTTATAAAGCTCCACATCTATTTATTTCAAAGATACAAAAATGCTTTATTTTAATCTCCTCAAAAACATACTGTATTTCTGTCTGTTGTGTTCTGTTTTCTTCAACTACACAAAAACATTTTCACCAGAATGCCTCTTTAGCTTCTGGGCTTACTCACTTGTCAAATGTAAACTCTGTATAAAGAACGTCTTACTTTGGGTTCATGTTGATGAAAGAAACACTGCAGAAGTATTGATGGTAACATTCTGTCAGACTGGTTCTACAAACATAACTGGAGGCTTCTCTGAAAAAAAAAAAAGACTCGACATTTTTAAGTAATTATTCTTTTCAAGGTGACATCAAAAGGATCCATCATTAAGAAGGTAATGTGACTTAGCAGAAACATTTTGTTTGGTTTTCTGTGACACTTGTTCCTTTCTTAGATTCTTAGAAAAACCTCACGTCACTCACAACTGTCCAATGTGATCAAATACAAGTGGAATAAACACACCAACAGATGCTGATGCCTACAATAACACTCATAAATATAACCACAAGGTACAAGCAAGACAACACTAGGATAAAATATCAGAAGAACAACTCAAGATTTAAAATAATGTAAGAACGTGGATCATTATTTTGACAGATAAGACAATGAAGTCTAAGCATATGTAACAAATATGTATCTCATTATTTGAATACAGTACATTTTTATCACCAAACATTTATTATTATTATGGTTCTGCACAGTTTTAAATCATTCCGTAAAAGGTTTTTCTTATGTACGGACATTTTTTTATTCTGACATGCGTAAAGCCTAGATCTTGTCAGTGGCCATTTGATTAGTTTATTTGTTTCTTTGTTTAGGTATTGTACAAATAGCCACTATATTAAGTAAAAAAACTGGACTATGAAATAAATAAGGTTCTTCTTCATCAACGGGACAGCATTTCTGAGGCTACTTCCATCTCTGACACGACAGAACGAGCCTCACTACAGCCTCACTTTCAGACGTTAGTGACAGTCCCAGACTCTGCTGTGACTTCAGACTCTATTTGAACTCTGTCAGTCTGTAGCTCCTACTTTGTCCAGCTTTTTGTTTTTGTCCATAATTCTGTCTCACAGTGCCTTCATAGTGCTATAGTGCAGTTATTTTATATAATTACCGTCTCATTATCTCCTCAAATAAGGTTCTCCACCTCTCTCCTGAATAAGAAGCCCTTGTTTTCACAGTTTATTCCACTTGTATTTGATCACATTGGACAGTTGTGAGTGACGTGAGGTTTTTCTAAGAATCTAAGAAAGGAACAAGTGTCACAGAAAAACAAACAAAATGTTTCTGCTAAGTCACATTACCTTCTTAATGAAGGATCCTTTTGATGTCACCTTGAAAGAAGAATTACTTAAAAATGTTAAGAGTTTTTTTTTCCAAGAAGCCTCCAGTTATGTTTGTAGAACCAGTCTGACAGAATGTTACCATCAATACTTCTGCAGTGTTTCTTTCATCAACATGAACCCAAAGTAAGACGTTCTTTATACAGAGTTTACATTTGACAAGTGAGTAAGCCCAGAAGCTAAAGAGGCATTCTGGTGAAAATGTTCTTGTGTAGTTTAAGAAAACAGAACACATCAGTCAGAAATACAGTATGTTTTTGAGTAGATTAAAATCAAGCACTTTTGTATCTTTGAAATAAATAGATGTGGAGCTTTAAAAAACCCAATAGAACTACACAGAGCAATCTTTATTCTCAACCTGCTTGATTAGTTATAAACATGAATGTGTTTTTAATGAAAGCACACAGTGTGGTTAAGCTATGGCATAAGGACATCCCATAGAACTACGAACATTTAAAGTGTCTGCATGTGTTGTCCACATATTCAGAAAAAAAAACTCAAATACCAGGTCACATGGTCAGTTGTGGACCAAAGCTTTATGTATTTGTCTGCAGGCACCAATAATGTCCAGCAGAAAGTTTTTTTCCAAGATACAAAAATGCTTGATTTGACTCTTTTCAAAAACATACTGTATTTCTGACTGATGTGTTCTGTTTTCTTAAACTACATAAGAACATTTTCACCAGAATGCCTCTTTACCTTCTGGGCTTACTCACTTGTCAGATGTAAACTCTGTATAAAGAACGTCTTACTTTGGGTTCATGTTGATGAAAGAAACACTGCAGAAGTATTGATGGTAACATTCTGTCAGACTGGTTCTACAAACATAACTGGAGGCTTCTTGGAAAAAAAAACTCTTAACATTTTTAAGTAATTATTCTTTTCAAGGTGACATCAAAAGGATCCATCATTAAGAAGGTAATGTGACTTAGCAGAAACATTTTGTTTGTTTTTCTGTGACACTTGTTCCTTTCTTAGATTCTTAGAAAAACCTCACGTCACTCACAAATGTCCAATGTGATCAAATACAAGTGGAATAAACACACCAACAGATGCTGATGCCTACAATAACACTCATAAATATAACCACAAGGTACAAGCAAGACAACACTAGGATAAAATATCAGAAGAACAACTCAAGATTTAAAATAATGTAAGAATTTTGATCATTATTTTGACAGATAAGACAATGAAGTCTAAGCATATGTAACAAATAAGTATCTCATTATTTGAATACAGTACTTTTTTATCACCAAACATGTATTATTATTATTTTGGTTCTGCACAGTTTTAAATCATTCCGTAAAGATTTTTCTTATTTACGAACAATTTTTATTCTGACATGCGTAAAGCCTAGATCTTGTCAGTGGCCTATTGATTAGTTTCTTTGTTTCTTTGTTTAGGTATTGTACAAATAGCCACTATATTAAGTAAAAACTGGACTATGAAATAAATAAGGTTCTTCTTCATCAACGGGACAGCATTTCTGAGGCTACTTCCATCTCTGACACGACAGAACGAGCCTCACTACAGCCTCACTTTCAGGCGTTAGTGACAGTCCCAGACTCTGCTGTGACTTCAGACTCTATTTGAACTCTGTCAGTCTGTAGCTCCTACTTTGTCCAGCTTTTTGTTTTTGTCCATAATTCTGTCTCACAGTGCCTTCATAGTGCTATAGTGCAGTTATTTTATATAATTACCGTCTCATTATCTCCTCAAATAAGGTTCTCCACCTCTCTCCTGAATAAGAAGCCCTTGTTTTCACAGTTTATTCCACTTGTATTTGATCACATTGGACAGTTGTGAGTGACGTGAGGTTTTTCTAAGAATCTAAGAAAGGAACAAGTGTCACAGAAAAACAAACAAAATGTTTCTGCTAAGTCACATTACCTTCTTAATGAAGGATCCTTTTGATGTCACCTTGAAAGAAGAATTACTTAAAAATGTTAAGAGTTTTTTTTTCCAAGAAGCCTCCAGTTATGTTTGTAGAACCAGTCTGACAGAATGTTACCATCAATACTTCTGCAGTGTTTCTTTCATCAACATGAACCCAAAGTAAGACGTTCTTTATACAGAGTTTACATTTGACAAGTGAGTAAGCCCAGAAGCTAAAGAGGCATTCTGGTGAAAATGTTCTTGTGTAGTTTAAGAAAACAGAACACATCAGTCAGAAATACAGTATGTTTTTGAGTAGATTAAAATCAAGCACTTTTGTATCTTTGAAATAAATAGATGTGGAGCTTTAAAAAACCCAATAGAACTACACAGAGCAATCTTTATTCTCAACCTGCTTGATTAGTTATAAACATGAATGTGTTTTTAATGAAAGCACACAGTGTGGTTAAGCTATGGCATAAGGACATCCCATAGAACTACGAACATTTAAAGTGTCTGCATGTGTTGTCCACATATTCAGAAAAAAAAACTCAAATACCAGGTCACATGGTCAGTTGTGGACCAAAGCTTTATGTATTTGTCTGCAGGCACCAATAATGTCCAGCAGAAAGTTTTTTTCCAAGATACAAAAATGCTTGATTTGACTCTTTTCAAAAACATACTGTATTTCTGACTGATGTGTTCTGTTTTCTTAAACTACATAAGAACATTTTCACCAGAATGCCTCTTTACCTTCTGGGCTTACTCACTTGTCAGATGTAAACTCTGTATAAAGAACGTCTTACTTTGGGTTCATGTTGATGAAAGAAACACTGCAGAAGTATTGATGGTAACATTCTGTCAGACTGGTTCTACAAACATAACTGGAGGCTTCTTGGAAAAAAAAACTCTTAACATTTTTAAGTAATTATTCTTTTCAAGGTGACATCAAAAGGATCCATCATTAAGAAGGTAATGTGACTTAGCAGAAACATTTTGTTTGTTTTTCTGTGACACTTGTTCCTTTCTTAGATTCTTAGAAAAACCTCACGTCACTCACAAATGTCCAATGTGATCAAATACAAGTGGAATAAACACACCAACAGATGCTGATGCCTACAATAACACTCATAAATATAACCACAAGGTACAAGCAAGACAACACTAGGATAAAATATCAGAAGAACAACTCAAGATTTAAAATAATGTAAGAATTTTGATCATTATTTTGACAGATAAGACAATGAAGTCTAAGCATATGTAACAAATAAGTATCTCATTATTTGAATACAGTACTTTTTTATCACCAAACATGTATTATTATTATTTTGGTTCTGCACAGTTTTAAATCATTCCGTAAAGATTTTTCTTATTCTGAACAATTTTTATTCTGACATGCGTAAAGCCTAGATCTTGTCAGTGGCCTATTGATTAGTTTCTTTGTTTCTTTGTTTAGGTATTGTACAAATAGCCACTATATTAAGTAAAAAACTGGACTATGAAATAAATAAGGTTCATCTTTATCAACGGACAGCATTTCTGAGGCTACTTCCATCTCTGACACGACAGAACAAGCCTCACTGCAGCCTCACTTTCAGACATTAGTGAAAGTCCCAGACTGAAAGATAAAAGTGTTGAAGCAACACAAACTGGAGGATGCTGTCAGACCTGTTTCTCAAAAGTGAAGGCAGCAGCACAAAAGGAGGCGGAGCCCAGACGAAAACATGGAGCAAAGCAGAGAAAGAGAGCCGGCACCAAACATCCTCCTTATAAAGCCAATCAGGAGCCGAGATCAGACACACTCCTCCTGCAGGTAGAACACACAGACATTACATGTAAATGGTACACCATGTGACCTATTACCTAGTACCTGGTGAAAGTTTGGAGTTTTTATAAGTGGACAACACACACAGACACTTTAAATGTTTGTAGTTCTATGGGATGTCATTATGCCATGGCTTAACCACACTATGAGCTTCATTTTTCATACACTCACAGTTAGATACAGAGGTTAATAGTCTCTGTATCTACCAGTCTCTCCTCTCTATTTTCTCTGCTGATGTCACCTCTGCTAAAACCGTCTACTACCATTCTAAGTTATTCAATTCACCTGACTCGGGTACTCTCTTTAAAACCTTCTTTGCCCTCCTTTGTCCACCTGCTCCCCCCTCCTTCATCAGAGTTAACAGCTGATGATTTTGCGTTTTTCCTTGTAAAGAAAACAACCGCCATCAGCAGTCAGTTCTCTGCGCCAGCACCTTTTGAACTTCATCCACACCCCTGATATGTGTTTGCTCCCTTCTTTTTCTCCTCTAACTGAAGCAGACAATTCCAAGGTCATTAGTTCTAACCACCCTACCACCTGTCTGCTGGATCCCATCCCCACACATCTCCTTCACTGCCAAAGCTCTGGAGCGAGTTGTGTTTACTCAGCTCTCATCCTTTCTCACACAAAACAACCTCCTGGACCAGAACCAGTCTGGGTTCAAGAGCGGACACTCCACCAAAACTGCTCTGCTCTCAGTCATCGAAGCCCTAAGACTTGCAAAGGCAACATCCAAGTCATCTGTCCTCATCTTACTGGATCTTTCTGCTGCCTTTGACACTGTTAATCATCACATTCTCCTGTCTTCTCTCAGTGCGATGGGTGTCTCTGGAATGGTGTTGCAATGATTCAAGTCTTACTTCTTGGATAGGTCATTCAGAGTATCCTGAAGAAACAAGGTCTCTGTGTCCCAATATCTCAACACAGGGGTGCCACAGTGCTCAGTGTTTTGACCGCTGCTCTTTTCCATTTTCATGACATCCCTTGGCTCTGTCATTCAGAAGCATGGCTTTTCCTATCACTGCTGCAGATGACACTCAACTCCACTTGTCATTTCAACCTGACGATCTGACAGTCTCTGCTCACGTCTCGGCATGCCTGAGTGACATCTCACTTTGGACCTGAACCTTGCAAAAACAGAACTGCTTGTGATATTCCGGCCAACCCAAAGACCCACCACAATCTCTTCATTCAACTAGGCTCATCAACCATTACACCGTCCAGCACTGCCAGAAATTTGGGAGTGGTAATTGATGATCAACTAAACTTCACAAGTCATGTTGCCAGCACCACCCGGACCTGTAGATTCATCCAAAACATTAGGAAAATTAGACCTTTCCTAAGTAACCTTTCCTAAGGAGCAAAATCATCAGCTGTTAAATCTGATGAAGGGGGGGAGCGGGCGGACAAAGGAGGGCAAAGAAGGTTTTAAAGAGAGTACCCGAGTCAGGTGAATTGAATAACTTAGAATAGTAGTAGATGGTTTTAGCAGAGGTGACATCAGCAGAGAAAATAGAGAGGAGAGACTGGTAGATACAGAGGTTCGTAGGTAGATACAGAGACTATTAACCTCTGTATCTAACTGTGAGTGTATGAAAAATGAAGCTCATAGTGTGGTTAAGCCATGGCATAATGACATCCCATAGAACTACAAACATTTAAAGTGTCTGCATGTGTTGTCCACTTATAAAAACTCCAAACTTTCACCAGGTACTAGGTAATAGGTCACATGGTGTACCATTTACATGTAATGTCTGTGTGTTCTACTTGCAGGAGGAGTGTGTCTGATCTCGGCTCCTGATTGGCTTTATAAGGAGGATGTTTGGTGCTGGCTCTCTTTCTCTGCTTTGCTCCATGTTTTCGTCTGGGCTCCGCCTCCTTTTTGTGCTGCTGCCTTCACTTTTGAGAAACAGGTCTGACAGCATCCTCCAGTTTGTGTTGCTTCAACACTTTTATCTTTCAGTCTGGGACTTTCACTAATGTCTGAAAGTGAGGCTGCAGTGAGGCTTGTTCTGTCGTGTCAGAGATGGAAGTAGCCTCAGAAATGCTGTCCCGTTGATAAAGATGAACCTTATTTATTTCATAGTCCAGTTTTTTACTTAATATAGTGGCTATTTGTACAATACCTAAACAAAGAAACAAAGAAACTAATCAATAGGCCACTGACAAGATCTAGGCTTTACGCATGTCAGAATAAAAATTGTTCGTAAATAAGAAAAATCTTTTACGGAATGATTTAAAACTGTGCAGAACCAAAATAATAATAATACATGTTTGGTGATAAAAAAGTACTGTATTCAAATAATGAGATACTTATTTGTTACATATGCTTAGACTTCATTGTCTTATCTGTCAAAATAATGATCAAAATTCTTACATTATTTTAAATCTTGAGTTGTTCTTCTGATATTTTATCCTAGTGTTGTCTTGCTTGTACCTTGTGGTTATATTTATGAGTGTTATTGTAGGCATCAGCATCTGTTGGTGTGTTTATTCCACTTGTATTTGATCACATTGGACAGTTGTGAGTGACGTGAGGTTTTTCTAAGACTCTAAGAAAGGAACAAGTGTCACAGAAAATCAAACAAAATGTTTCTGCTAAGTCACATTACCTTCTTAAAGATGGATCCTTTTGATGTTACGTGCAAAGAATAATTACTTAAAAATGTTATGAGTTTTTTTTTTTCTGAGAAGCCTCCAGTTATGTTTGTAGAACCAGTCTGACAGAATGTTACCATCAATACTTCTGCAGTGTTTCTTTCATCATTCATCATTCATCATTCTGAGGCTACTTCCATCTCTGACACGACAGAACGGGCCTCACGGCAGCCTCACTTTCAGACATTAGTGAAAGTCCCAGACTGAAAGATAATAGTGTTGAAGCAACAGAAACTGGAGGATGCTGTCAGACCTGTTTCTCAAAAGTGAAGGCAGCAGCACAAAAAGGAGGCGGAGCCCAGACGAAAACATGGAGCAAAGCAGAGAAAGAGAGCCGGCACCAAACATCCTCCTTATAAAGCCAATCAGGAGCCGAGATCAGACACACCCACTCCTCCTGCAGGTAGAACACACAGACATTACATGTAAATGGTACACCATGTGACCTATTACCTAGTACCTGGTGAAAGTTTGGAGTTTTTATAAGTGGACAACACATGCAGACACTTTAAATGTTTGTAGTTCTATGGGATGTCATTATGCCATGGCTTAACCACACTATGAGCTTCATTTTTCATACACTCACAGTTAGATACAGAGGTTAATAGTCTCTGTATCTACCAGTCTCTCCTCTCTATTTTCTCTGCTGATGTCACCTCTGCTAAAACCATCTACTACTATTCTAAGTTATTCAATTCACCTGACTCGGGTACTCTCTTTAAAACCTTCTTTGCCCTCCTTTGTCCGCCTGCTCCCCCCCCTTCATCAGATTTAACAGCTGATGATTTTGCTCCTTAGGAAAGGTTACTTAGGAAAGGTCTAATTTTCCTAATGTTTTGGATAAATCTACAGGTCCGGGTGGTGCTGGCAACATGACTTGTGAAGTTTAGTTGATCATCAATTACCACTCCCAAATTTCTGGCAGTGCTGGACGGTGTAATGATTGATGAGCCTAGTTGAATGAAGAGATTGTGGTGGGTCTTTGGGTTGGCCGGAATATCACAAGCAGTTCTGTTTTTGCAAGGTTCAGGTCCAAAGTGAGATGTCACTCAGGCATGCCGAGACGTGAGCAGAGACTGTCAGATCGTCAGGTTGAAATGACAAGTGGAGTTGAGTGTCATCTGCAGCAGTGATAGGAAAAGCCATGCTTCTGAATGACAGAGCCAAGGGATGTCATGAAAATGGAAAAGAGCAGCGGTCAAAACACTGAGCACTGTGGCACCCCTGTGTTGAGATATTGGGACACAGAGACCTTGTTTCTTCAGGATACTCTGAATGACCTATCCAAGAAGTAAGACTTGAATCATTGCACCACCATTACAGAGACACCCATCGCACTGAGAGAAGGCAGGAGGATGTGATGGTTAACGGTGTCAAAGGCAGCAGACAGATCCAGTAAGATGAGGACAGATGACTTGGATGTTGCCTTTGCAAGTCTTAGGGCTTCGATGACTGAGAGCAGAGCAGTTTTGGTGGAGTGTCCGCTCTTGAACCCAGACTGGTTCTGGTCCAGGAGGTTGTTTTGTGTGAGAAAGGATGAGAGCTGAGTAAACACAACTCGCTCCAGAGCTTTGGCAGTGAAGGAGATGTGTGGGGATGGGATCCAGCAGACAGGTGGTAGGGTGGTTAGAACTAATGACCTTGGAATTGTCTGCTTCAGTTAGAGGAGAAAAGAAGGGAGCAAACACATATCAGGGGTGTGGATGAAGTTCAAAGGTGCTGGCGCAGAGAACTGACTGCTGATGGCGGTTGTTTTCTTTACAAGGAAAAACGCAAAATCATCAGCTGTTAACTCTGATGAAGGAGGGGGGAGCAGGTGGACAAAGGAGGGCAAAGAAGGTTTTAAAGAGAGTACCCGAGTCAGTTGAATTGACTAACTTAGAATGGTAGTAGACGGTTTTGCAGAGGTGACATCAGCAGAGAAAATAGAGAGGAGAGACTGGTAGATACAGAGACTATTAACCTCTGTATCTAACTGTGAGTGTATGAAAAATGAAGCTCATAGTGTGGTTAAGCCAAGATCTAGGCTTTACGCATGTCAGAATAAAAATTGTTCGTAAATAAGAAAAATCTTTTACGGAATGATTTAAAACTGTGCAGAACCATAATAATAATAAATGTTTGGTGATAAAAAAGTACTGTATTCAAATAATGAGATACTTATTTGTTACATATGCTTAGACTTTATTGTCTTATCTGTCAAAATAATGATCCACGTTCTTACATTATTTTAAATCTTGAGTTGTTCTTCTGATATTTTATCCTAGTTTTGTCTTGCCTTTACTTTGTGGTTATATTTATGAGTGTTATTGTAGGCATCAGCATCTGTTGGTGTGTTTATTCCACTTGTATTTGATCACATTGGACAGTTGTGAGTGACGTGAGGTTTTTCTAAGAATCTAAGAAAGGAACAAGTGTCACAGAAAAACAAACAAAATGTTTCTGCTAAGTCACATTACCTTCTTAATGATGGATCCTTTTGATGTTACGTGCAAAGAATAATTACTTAAAAATGTTATGAGTTTTTTTTTCCAAGAAGCCTCCAGTTATGTTTGTAGAACCAGTCTGACAGAATGTTACCATCAATACTTCTGCAGTGTTTCTTTCATCAACATGAACCCAAAGTAAGACGTTCTTTATACAGAGTTTACATCTGACAAGTGAGTAAGCCCAGAAGCTAAAGAGGCATTCTGGTGAAAATGTTCTTATGTAGTTGAAGAAAACAGAACACATCAGTCAGAAATACAGTATGTTTTTGAGGAGATTAAAATAAAGCATTTTTGTATCTTGGAAAAAAACTTTCTGCTGGACATTATTGGTGCCTGCAGACAAATACATAAAGCTTTGGTCCACAACTGACCATGTGACCTGGTACTTGAGTTTTTCTGAATATGTGGACAACACATGCAGACACTTTAAATGTTCGTAGTTCTATGGGATGTCCTTATGCCATAGCTTAACCACACTGTGTGCTTTCATTAAAAACACATTCATGTTTATAACTAATCAAGCAGGTTGAGAATAAAGATTGCACTGGCTAGTTATGAGAAAGCACTAAACTTCTATTGGGTTTTAAAAAGCTCCACATCTATTTATTTCAAATATACAAAAATGCTTTATTTTAATCTCCTCAAAAACATACTGTATTTCTGACTGATGTGTTCCGTTTTCTTCAACTACATAAGAACATTTTCACCAGAATGCCTCTTTAGCTTCTGGGCTTACTCACTTGTCAAATGTAAACTCTGTATAAAGAACGTCTTACTTTGGGTTCATGTTGATGAAAGAAACACTGCAGAAGTATTGATGGTAACATTCTGTCAGACTGGTTCTACAAACATAACTGGAGGCTTCTTGGAAAAAAAAACTCATAACATTTTTAAGTAATTATTCTTTGCACGTAACATCAAAAGGATCCATCATTAAGAAGGTAATGTGACTTAGCAGAAACATTTTGTTTGTTTTTCTGTGACACTTGTTCCTTTCTTAGATTCTTAGAAAAACCTCACGTCACTCACAACTGTCCAATGTGATCAAATACAAGTGGAATAAACACACCAACAGATGCTGATGCCTACAATAACACTCATAAATATAACCACAAAGTAAAGGCAAGACAAAACTAGGATAAAATATCAGAAGAACAACTCAAGATTTAAAATAATGTAAGAACGTGGATCATTATTTTGACAGATAAGACAATAAAGTCTAAGCATATGTAACAAATAAGTATCTCATTATTTGAATACAGTACTTTTTTATCACCAAACATTTATTATTATTATGGTTCTGCACAGTTTTAAATCATTCCGTAAAGATTTTTCTTATTTACGAACAATTTTTATTCTGACATGCGTAAAGCCTAGATCTTGGCTTAACCACACTATGAGCTTCATTTTTCATACACTCACAGTTAGATACAGAGGTTAATAGTCTCTGTATCTACCAGTCTCTCCTCTCTATTTTCTCTGCTGATGTCACCTCTGCAAAAACCGTCTACTACCATTCTAAGTTAGTCAATTCAACTGACTCGGGTACTCTCTTTAAAACCTTCTTTGCCCTCCTTTGTCCACCTGCTCCCCCCTCCTTCATCAGAGTTAACAGCTGATGATTTTGCGTTTTTCCTTGTAAAGAAAACAACCGCCATCAGCAGTCAGTTCTCTGCGCCAGCACCTTTTGAACTTCATCCACACCCCTGATATGTGTTTGCTCCTTCTTTTTCTCCTCTAACTGAAGCAGACAATTCCAAGGTCATTAGTTCTAACCACCCTACCACCTGTCTGCTGGATCCCATCCCACACATCTCCTTCACTGCCAAAGCTCTGGAGCGAGTTGTGTTTACTCAGCTCTCATCCTTTCTCACACAAAACAACCTCCTGGACCAGAACCAGTCTGGGTTCAAGAGCGGACACTCCACCAAAACTGCTCTGCTCTCAGTCATCAGCCCTAAGACTTGCAAAGGCAACATCCAAGTCATCTGTCCTCATCTTACTGGATCTGTCTGCTGCCTTTGACACCGTTAACCATCACATCCTCCTGTCTTCTCTCAGTGCGATGGGTGTCTCTGTAATGGTGGTGCAATGATTCAAGTCTTACTTCTTGGATAGGTCATTCAGAGTATCCTGAAGAAACAAGGTCTCTGTGTCCCAATATCTCAACACAGGGTGCCACAGTGCTCAGTGTTTTGACCGCTGCTCTTTTCCATTTTCATGACATCCCTTGGCTCTGTCATTCAGAAGCATGGCTTTTCCTATCACTGCTGCAGATGACACTCAACTCCACTTGTCATTTCAACCTGACGATCTGACAGTCTCTGCTCACGTCTCGGCATGCCTGAGTGACATCTCACTTTGGACCTGAACCTTGCAAAAACAGAACTGCTTGTGATATTCCGGCCAACCCAAAGACCCACCACAATCTCTTCATTCAACTAGGCTCATCAACCATTACACCGTCCAGCACTGCCAGAAATTTGGGAGTGGTAATTGATGATCAACTAAACTTCACAAGTCATGTTGCCAGCACCACCCGGACCTGTAGATTCATCCAAAACATTAGGAAAATTAGACCTTTCCTAAGTAACCTTTCCTAAGGAGCAAAATCATCAGCTGTTAAATCTGATGAAGGGGGGGAGCAGGCGGACAAAGGAGGGCAAAGTAGGTTTTAAAGATAGTACCCGAGTCAGGTGAATTGAATAACTTAGAATAGTAGTAGATGGTTTTAGCAGAGGTGACATCTGCAGAGAAAATAGAGAGGAGAGACTGGTAGATACAGAGGTTCGTAGGTAGATACAGAGACTATTAACCTCTGTATCTAACTGTGTGTGTATGAAAAATGAAGCTTATAGTGTGGTTAAGCCATGGCTTAATGACATACCATAGCACTACAAACTTTTCAAGTGTCTGTGTGTGTTGTCCACTTATAAAAACTCCAAATTTTCACCAGGTACTAGGTAATAGGTCACATGGTGTACCATTTACATGTAATGTCTAGTTCTGTGACATTTGTTGGCAGAAATGATTGAAGAATGATTTCCTCATTCAGTGACTTTCACTTTTGAGAAACAGGTCTGACAGCATCCTCCAGTTTGTGTTGCTTCAATAATTTTATTTTTAGTCATTAAAAGGCCTCTCTTAAACTTAATATAAATTATATTAAATACATTAAAATATAATGTATTTTGACTGAGTGACTTTGTTCAGTAAAAATACTGGGTTGTTGGTTGTATGTGAAAGCAAACCAATAAAGAAGATTAATATGGATACTTTACTAACCTCCCAGAAAAGAACAGAAAACTGAAAAGTGTTAGATGTCTTTGTCATTGGCTGCATCAGATGTATCACTGAACGTTACACTCACTGTTCTCACAATGTGAACAGATCCAGTTCAAGACGCACATCAGGAATTAACCATGACAGTTGTCAGCTATAGCTTGAATGAAGCAACAATCTTGTGTTCATTTGTCATTTGTTTTCTTACTTTAGCTTGTAAATTCCTAAAGGGGGAGGAGCCTGTAAGGGGAGCGACAGGTTTTCATGTTCTCCTCGTGTCACAGAAATCCTGCTGAAGGCAACTTCTCTCCAACTGCTGCTTTTTTGTTCTGGACGTGATTTATGTTTGATTGAAAGTGAATTTTGTTGCTGAAGTTAAAAAAGCATTTGTACTGAATAATATAATCGTCTTGATGTAGACAGTTACAGGTGGTTCATCCAGTCAGGTATTCATCTGTAGTGCCTTAGCAAATGCTTTTTTTCAGGAACCCCTGATTACCCCCAAAAAGAACTTGTGAGCAAGAACTGGGATGAAAACTCTTTCCCTCCAACAAACAAGAAGAATTTTCCATTTCCTTACATTTATCCAGAGAGACACGTAGACAGAGTATAATTTAACAAGCAATGGCCAGGTTTATTCTTGCAAGAATGAAGCAAAGCAGACACACAGTAACAATGGTACAGCGGGAGGTTTTGCTTAAAGAGGAAAACAATACATGGGTTTTTATATCCAGCAGGACACACAGTGTTTAAGAGGAAATGACAATTAATGCCACCACACCTCCCTAGGGAGGCGTCCGGGAGGTATCCGAAACAGATGCCCGAGCCACCTGTTGGCTCCTCTCGATGTGGAAGAGCAGCAGCTCTACTTTGAGCTCCTTTCGAGTGACCGAGCTTCTCACCTTATCTCTAAAGGAGCGCCCCGCCACCCTGCGGAGAAAGCTCATTTCGGCCGCCTGTATCCAGGATCTCGTTCTTTCGGTCATGATCCAACGCTCATGACCATAGGTGAGGGTAGGAACGTAGATTGACTGGTAAATCGAGAGCTTTGCCTTACAGCTTATCTCCTTCTTAACCACGACAGACCGGTACATCGACCGCATTACTGCAGAAGCTGCACCGATCCGTCTGTCGATCTCACGCTCCTTCCTTCCCTCACTCGTGAACAAGACCCCAAGATACTTGAACTGCTCCACTTGAGGCAGGATCTCTCCACCAACCTGAAGGGGACAAGCCACCCTTTTCCGACTGAGAACCATGGTCTCAGACTTGGAGGTGCTGATCCTCATCCCAGCCGCTTCACACTCAGCTGCAAACCGTCCCAGTGCACACTGAAGGTCCTGGCTTGATGGAGCCAACAGGACAACATCATCTGCAAAAAGCAGAGATGAAATCCTGTGGTCCCCAAACCAGACTCCCTCCGGCCCCTGGCTGTGCCTAGAAATCCTGTCCATAAAGATAATGAACAGGACCGGTGACAAAGGGCAGCCCTGCCAGAGTCCAACATGCACTGGGAACAGGTCTGACTTTCTGCCGGCAATGCGAACTAAACTCCTGCTTCGGTCGTACAGGGACCGGACAGCCCTTAGCAAAGCTCCCCATACTCCCAGAGCACCCCCCACAGGATGCAATGAGGGACATAGTCGAATGCCTTCTCCAGATTCACAAAGCACATGTGGACCTGTTGGGCAAACTCCCATAAACCCTCCAGCACTCTGGAGAGGGTATAGAGCTGGTCCTGTGTTCCACGACCGGGACGAAAACCGCATTGTTCCTCCTGAATCCGAGGTTCCACTATCGGCAACATTCTCCTCTCCAGTACCCTGGCATAGACTTTCCCGGGGAGGCTGAGGAGTGTGATCCCTCTGTAGTTGGAACACACCCTCCGGTCGCTCTTCTTGAAAAGAGGGCTCGTCCCACGAGCCAACCAGGCTCGGTAGGTTTCCTTCTTCAGCTTGACGGCATCCCTTTACTTCAGGTGTCCACCACCGGGTTCGGGCACTTTACGGCCACAGCTTCGAGTGGCTGCATTGATAATGGAGGTGGAGAACATGGTCCACCAGACTCAATGTCTCCAATTTCCCTCGGGATCTGGTCAAAGCTCTGCCGGAGGTGGGAATTAAAGATCTTTCTGACAGGGGGCTCTGCCAAACGTTCCCAACAGACCCTCACAGTACGTTTGGGCCTGCCGAGTCTGTCCAGCTTTCTCCCCCGCCATCGGATTCAACTCACCTCCAGGCGGTGATCAGTTGACAGCTCCGCCCCTGTCTTCACCCGAGTGTCCAAGACATACGGCCGGAGATCGATGATCGACTTTGTAGTTGTTTCATCTGACCTCCGGCCTAGGGTGTCCTGGTGCCACGTGCACTGGTGGACACCCTTATGCTTAAACATGGTGTTCGTTATGAACAAACTGTTACTAGCACAGAAGTACAATAACAGAACACCACTCGGGTTCAGATCAGGGGGGCCGTTCCTCCCAATTACGCCCCTCCAGGTGTCACTGTTGCTGCCCACGTAAGCGTTGAAGTCCCCCAGTAGAACGACGGAGTCCCCGGTCGGAGCACTTTCCAGCACCCCTCCCAGAGACTCCAAGAAGGCCGGGTACTCTGCACTGCCATTTGGCCCGTAAGCACAAACAACAGTGAGAGACCTATCCCCGACCCACAGGCGCAGGGAAGCGACCCTCTCGTTCACCGGGGTGAACTCCAACACATGGCGGCTGAGCTGGGGTCTATGAGCAAGCCCACACCAGCCCGCCGCCTCTCACCGCAGGCAACTTCAGAGTAGTGGGGAGTCCAGCCTCTCTCAAGGATTTGGGCTACATCTCGGGATATTAATATATATCAGTCTCGAGAAAAACAGTTATGTTTAATAATCTAAAAGAGAATTCTTCTTGTTTTTGAACATGGGCTTAACATAAACAAAAAAAAACATTGTACACGACGTAACGTTTTATGGAGTTTTATTAAAGATTACACAAATTTAAATAATTAATGATAATATGACATGAAATGGGTAACAGTTATTTGAAAATGATGAGGACAAAGGGAACACAGTAATGGATTACAACTGTGCATCGGCACTGCCCTCACAATTCGTTTCAATTACGAGTCACCAGGTAACGATTAGATTAAATTTGATTCTATGATGCTTTGCGATGCATTGCGATAGATCAAAATTCTACTGCACACAAGGCAAATTTTTCATCAATCATAAGGCAAAACAAGCAGATATTAAACAACAGATTTTATTGGCTACTATGTGTCTCCTGTATCTTTGACATAAAAGTTATTAAATAAAATTAAATGTAATTAAATACAATTTAATACAATGTAATTAAATAAATTTAAATGGTACAGGGTATTGATAATGGCATTTTAAAACATGAAAAAGAAAACAATCAAAATCGCTGCTTTCAGTGCTTTTTTTTTACGCAGTAAAATAGCAGCTCTAAGACAGGGCACTTCCTGAAGTCTTGTGCAAATATTAA
>JALDNG010004003.1:0-21634 GCA_024349245.1 Neodontobutis hainanensis
ACAATGTTAAAAACTAATGATAAATTATCTCCTTTAGTGCATGTGGTCATCGCCACCCCTGGGAGAATCCTTGATTTGATAAAAAAGGGAGTTGCAAAGGTGGATAGAGTCCAGATGATGATCATGGACGAGGTAAACTACGACACTACTAATGTGCTTTGGACTCCATCTCTCAAAAACTGAACAGCACTTAAATATATATATATTTTTTATCCTGCCCATGTTATATTTACTTTTATTAGAGTCAGGGAGATATTATTGCTTAAAACTTTACTACAAATAACCCCTTTTTTATTTTTTTACTACTGTTAAACAAAGTCCTGAAACACAATTTATTTAAAAGAAGCAGGTTTTCTGTTTGAGCCTGATTTTTTTTTTTTTTTTTTTAAACTGCGTGTTTCCTCAGGCGGATAAGCTGCTGTCTCAGGATTTTGTGGTGCTCATCGAGGACATCATTAGCTTCCTTCCCAAGAACAGGCAGATCCTGCTCTAC
This sequence comes from Neodontobutis hainanensis, assembly GCA_024349245.1. Taxonomy (NCBI): domain Eukaryota; kingdom Metazoa; phylum Chordata; class Actinopteri; order Gobiiformes; family Odontobutidae; genus Neodontobutis; species Neodontobutis hainanensis. Next base: position 494 of record JALDNG010004003.1, read on the forward strand.
TCTGCGACCTTCCCCATCAGCGTGCAGAAGTTCATGGTGAGTGTACTCGGCTAATTGTGTTGCCGCTGAGCCAAACTGATGGCTGCGAGCCACTTGGCACTGCACCTCTCACTGCAGACTGTGCTGCTACAACAACACAAACTGGTTCTGCTCAGTTTGTGTGCTTTTAGGGTGCTTCTGGCCTGTGGCAAACAGTGTTACTGTTTCTTTGTTTACATGGCATTTCCTTTTTCCAAGGAAAACAGCCCCCTTGGCCAGATTCAGACAGTGCCTAAGCAAATGTGGGCGCTGAATTAAAGCAGTTGAACTAAAACTAGATTAGTTTTGAAAGAGGACAGGTAAACTTTCTATCCAGATTTGCTGTTAATTTAATTTACAGTAATGTAAATCTACTGAGCTAACAGAGAGTCAGATACTACTCCGATGCTAGTTTGGATTTACTCCATTGTTATACTACAGTTCTTGTTTCTAATTGGATAAAGGTTGGGGTAATTGGTGACTTTATAAAAATAATCTCTGTTTGAATACAGAGCTTTTTAACCCTCGTCCATTATCTTTGTGTGTGTTTTTTTTTGTGTGTGTTTGTGCCTCAGGCCTCGCACCTTAAAAAACCCTATGAGATCAACCTGATGGAGGAGCTGACCCTGAAGGGCATTACTCAGTACTACGCCTACGTCACCGAGCGACAGAAAGTGCATTGCCTCAACACGCTCTTCTCCAGGGTAACTCTCTGACTCACTCACCTCTGATCTGTGCTGTGTAACAGCTCAACATTTCTTAAACTCTCAGAACTAAAGTAGGTCTCTCTCTAACCTCACACGCTGATCTTAAAGGTCAATTAACAGTGACTAGGAACAGTAGTAACTGTCAGGTTTCCTAATCGACAAATGGGCCTGTCTGTAACTTTTCAAGAAAAGTGCTGGAAATGTCCTTTTTTGAAATTTATTTCTAAAAGCATTTGAACCCTACTAGTGTCATCAAAACTTCTGCCCTTCAATAAAAATGAACAGCTCATTGGCAGTCTTTGTGTTGCTCCACAGCTCCAGATCAACCAGTCCATCATCTTTTGTAACTCCACCCAAAGAGTCGAGCTTTTAGCCAAGAAGATCACCCAGCTAGGCTACTCGTGCTTCTACATTCACGCCAAGATGATGCAGGTGAGATAACGCACTGTGGCCAATATTCCTGCTCATACCTGTTTATATCATAATTGGAAAAAAAAGTCCTCTTCAACAACCATTTTGATGATTTCCAGGAATATAGAAACCGTGTTTTCCATGACTTTAGAAATGGATTGTGCAGAAACCTGGTCTGCACTGGTGAGAGTCTTTACCCATTTAACTTTGGACTTTTTTATGTTTTATTTTTACGAATGATGACCCCATTCTATTTCCATCCAATAGACCTGTTCACTCGAGGTATCGACATCCAGGCTGTGAACGTAGTCATCAACTTCGACTTCCCGAAGAACGCTGAGACTTACCTGCATCGAATTGGAAGATCTGGTATGACCTACACGAGGACTAATAATCCCCAAATATTTAATGGAAAATAGATTTTTTTATAAGCTACAGCCAAAGTGATGTTGTAGTGCTAACTGATATTTTCCATTACAGGCAGGTTTGGTCACTTGGGCTTGGCCATTAACCTCATTACATCTGAGGACCGTTTTAACCTGAAGGGCATCGAAGACCAGCTGGTTACTGACATAAAGCCCATTCCCGGCAGCATCGACAAGAGCCTTTACGTGGCCGAGTACCATACCGTCAACGCCGACTGCGAGGTGGAGGAGGTCGAGGAGAAGCGCCGCCAGGACGGCACCTAAAACAGGTGAGGTTCAATTCAAAAGACCAAAGACCCCCTCTTTATTTTATATTTTTGTGTGTGTCTGTGTCTGTGTCTGTGTCTGTGTGTGTGTCTGTGTGTGTGTGTCATCTGTAGCACTTTTGAAAGCCATTCTGTGCAAGTGCTTTCTAACTTGACTTTTTCCCTCTTTCAGAAACGCACTGGGCTTTTGCACTGACATCAGCGCTTGCACACAGGCTTCAGGCAACACCCTCAGTTCCACATTTCCTGTTTTGCCGCCTGTGACGCAGATGTTGAGGCTACTTTCTATTTTGAAGCACCTCTTTTTATTTTCATTTTCCTTTTTTAAATAAGCTGCCATTTATTTTCAAAATTAAATGACAAAGTTAAAATGAACTGCTTTGCACCAAACTCAACTACTCTTCCTTGAAAATCAAAGCTGTTCTGATCCATGATTCTTTTTGAGACAAGTCGCCGGCAGCAAGCTGTTTATTATTTTTTCTTCAACCTAACAATGGTGCGTCCACACTCACTACTGTTGTCACTTAAGTGCCTTACTTCCTCCATGTGCACTCATCCATTCATATTCTGCTGTTTGTCACACAGCAGAGAACGAGCACAATGAGACATAAAAAAAAGAGACCGTGATAAATTTTAATTTTTAACATCAGTTATGCAAGTGAAAATTACGCGACCTCCTCGAAACGCAGTTCAAACTCCTTCAAAAAAAAAAATTCTGAATGTGATTGTTGCAATAAAAAAGGGCAGCTTTGTTTAAATACTGCACGACTGTTTTCCACTTTAAATGACCAGAGGACTATTTTCGAGCTAAAGCTGGCTGTGAAAATGGCATTGGAGGTTAATTTATATCCGTTTACCAGAGAAATATAGAGGAGTTTTAACATGAAACGTCATATTTGGCTGATGTCTGCTGTGAAAACCTTTTGGCCACATGAGCCTCGCATTGGCGACAGGACTGGTGCATCGGTTCAGAGCAGCTTTGATTTGTTCAAATAAGCTCCAGCAAATAGACAATGCTATAAATCAGAGTTATTAGTGCAAAGCAGTAGGTAGTACATTTTTATTTATTTATTTTTTTTCCCCCGAAACTTTTCTTGCAAAGCCCCATCATGACAAATAGAAGTTGGTGAGTGCATTTGTTGCCAATCTATACATGTATAGATCTTATTTTAGCCCAGTGACTTGATGCCAGGCTCCTTTTGTTTAGTTGCTGCTCTCTAATCTTTATTAAAATTTTTTTTTTTTTTAAAGCTCTTTCCTCATTGTCAGAACCAGAGCAGTCAAATGCATATGTTTTGTGGACCACCCTTTAACCCAGCTACAACTAAAACCAGAGAAAGATGTTTATCACAGCAGCAGCTAATTTTAATTAATCGTTTTTTTTTTTCCTTTGTTTTGTTTTTTTCTTGTAGGCAGTTTTTTTTTTTATATTTTTGTGTGTGGATTACACTTTTTGAGAGACGAGCTCTGTTCAAGCAAACTTGTAGCATCTTTGAAAAAAGGCAGCTGTGACATTTTTTACTTTATTTTTTTCTCCTCCCTTTTACAGAGCGTACTAATGACAAAAGACATAAAAAAATAATATTTTTGCTTATTTTTTTTTTTTTTTTTGCTTAAAGCAAGTTGAATTGGGTCTGAGGTTGGATTCTAGCGATTTGGTTGTTTTTTTTTTGCGGAAGCCAAGAGTTTAAGCACATGCTTTCATTTCTTTTAGGACAATGTATTTTATATTTCTCTGGTTCTTAAAAGAAACAGAATTGGAAACTTCTAAAAAAAATCATTGTCGTTGAATTTTTTATTTTATTTTTATTAATCAGATATTAACACAAGAGGAGTTGCTAGAAAATGGAAGCACTGTGAACCAACGTGAAGAAGGCTCAAAGAGACTGGTATTTTCAGCAACTTTTAAAATATGATATTTTTTTTTTTGGTCCAACACTACTTTGGGAAATATTATTTTGAAGCGTTGGTGAATCATTTTGAGAGGGAGCATTGTAAATGATTCATAGTTTACATCAATCGTTTACAATTTCATAAAATAGAAAATACTTTGCTTCATGGTTTGGTGGATGGAGGAATTTATTTTTATTTTATTTTTTTCAGAATTTACTTTTTGAAGCAAAACCAAAAAGTGGCGAGTGTAAGTGTGTAAGAACGAGCGCTGTTTGAGTGCATTTTGAGTGTATGAACGAGTCTGAGTTGTGTGAGGATGTATTACTTTTACATGCAGCTTCAACTCAACTGATGCCCTCGAATCACTTTCAGTTTTACCAAATCTCCTTCCAATAAGTTTTCTGTTTCAAAGCTGCGTGTAAAAGTATTGTCATTTTCTGTTGTGTGCTCTTCGTCAGCGAGATGTGACATCTTCAGTGAATGTATGTGTGTGTTTACACTTTGTCAGGGATGTGGCTTTTTTTTTTCCCCCTTTTCTCTTCTGCTCTTCCAATTGACGTACATTATTTTTAGTTTTTCCAATACAAAAACACCACTTTGTTTTGTGTTCTCAAGCCCATTCCTGACCAGCATTTCCCTAAAACTCTTTTGTGACCTCTAAAATATGGATACTAACTAATGAAATATTTCAGTTAAACTCAAAACAAGCCATTTAGTTCTGTTGCACCACTTTCCATACTTTTAACTTGGAAAATCAAGTTTTTTTTTATATTGGCTGTCTGAGTCACAGAAGGGTTTAGGGGGAATGCATTTATGAATGTTTGTCAAGACATTTTTGTGCGCTCAACAGGAGTGCAAAAACAAAACAAAAAAAAACCAAAAAAAAAGAGGGTGGGCTAAATAATAGGGTTTAAAAGGTTTGGATTTGGGTAAAAATTTGACTTTGAGGCACTGAGAATTCCCAATTGGCAAATAATGTCAGAGCCTCGGCTAATATATAAAAGGCTGAAGTTAATGTCTGTTGTGCATTGCAGTATTTGAATTCGATCTTAATTTGCTGCACTAATGTACTTTCTCTCACCTACGCTTTGGGCCGTTTCAGCCAAATTTAATGTAAACCTCAGCAGAGCCAGCTGAATGCAGTGTTTCCCTGCAGCACGGGTAGATAACAGTGGAGTTTGGATTTGTAATTGGATAAAAGATTTTGTTTTTAAAAAGATAAGAATTGGTGCAACAGAAAAAATGGAGGAAAACCTCCAAAGAAAGGGATAATTTTCTAGTCATTTTAATTTGTCAACTGTGTGTTTGACCAAAATACAATCGCTTTGACCTTGATTTGATTACTTTTGGGGTTTTTATGGTACTTTTATTAGACAACTTGGAATCCCACTTACAATTATGGGCCGTTAAAAGAAATAACTTGTTTCCCTTTTTCGGATTGGAATATTCTGCCAATGTAACTTGTCACTTTATTTTCAAGAAGGCCAAAATGTGTAACCTGTAACTCACTGTCTGTCCCACTGTTGTAACATGGAAATACATGCAGGGTGAAGAAACTCAATAAATTGGACTAAAACATGCAACTGGTGTTTTATATATTACTATGACACATCTCTTTCATTAAAACAATGTGACTCGGTACAAATGTTAAAGTAGATGTTTCTTAGTTTTTTGTTTTCTTTAAGATATTTCTATGTCAATACTTTTGCTTGGGAAAATATTAATTTGTAACTTTTACTGCTTTATTTTTATTGTTGAATAGTCACACAACTGTCTTTACTATTAATCCACGATCGTGTTCCATTATAACCTGCTGCGTTCATGCTGTAACAACTGTTCATTCCACCAAAGCCAATACTAAACTAAGAAGAGACCATAGATAGTAAATAAAAAGAAAGAGACCAAAATACTTAGCATTTCCGTCCAATTAGAATGGCTTTCCTGTACAACTGCAACTTGAGTGACACTTTTAGCTAAATATAAATGTGACCAACTTCATTTGGCTGAGTGTTAAATGAATTAATACACTCCCTTCATGTACACGTGTAATTATTGTTTATGTCCCAGTTGGAGATGGTTATGGTGAACTCTTGTTGCCGTTTGACCTTGAAAAGCCGTCTTAGAGTCTCCGACTACGGTTAATGTTGCAGTCTCTCTCTACCAATCACAGAACAGGTTCTTGTTACGTCACGTATATGTTTTCTAGTTTTGGCCAATCACGTTTAAGCAAGAGGGTTACGCCACCACCTTAAGCTGTCAGAGCGGCGCCATGATTGAAAGATACATTGACCAATTACTTTTGAGGCTTCCGGTTCACTACTTCCGGCTCAGTCGTCCTCTGGAAACAACGTGAGTACTTATCATTAGCATCGTCATTTAGGCAATACAGCTTTTAATCAAAATGGTAGTAATTTCAGCTTTTGTCATCAGCCGGGGGTTGACAATTGCTTTAACGGCTGTCTGGTGTAGTTTACGGTTCCTTTTAAAGCTAACAATGAGGCTTATGTCTTTAGCCGAGGAGCTAGCTTCATGGCTAACCATTTTGGACAGGTTTCATTCATAGCTCTAGACCTGCATAAATCTCAAATGATACACTATAAAACTCTAATGAAATTATTTCTCGTAGTGTAATATAATTGGAGCGCATATTCGAAGAGCACTTCTTTTAGCCCAAATGTTAATGAATGATTCTCACTTGTGGGAAAGGTTAAATATGAATTTTGCCCAATATTCTTTACTATGCGAGGAAAAAGTCATGTAGTGTCTGTGTACAGTCTCCACCAAGTCTTATACAATATATATCATGTTTAACCTTTAAATAGCTTATTTTATATACAAGCTATTATATAAAAAGCATATTTTTAATACAATAGCTATATAAAATCTGCATCAGTATCCATGTGCTTGCTGGATACAGATAAGGCTGTCTGAATTCCTACTTATAAAAAAACTGTATGTAGCCTACTGTATGTGTGTCTAGATATGATAGACATAATGCAACAGCTCTAGTGACCTGCTTGGGCCCAGGTTTCTGTTAAGGCCACTAATCATTCAAGTCACACCCATGTTCAGAGCCATGTTTCCAAAATGAGGAACTTCATTTTGTGACTTTGTTGACTTAATTTTCTAAAGTCTGTAGGTCTGTTACTTCATTCGATATGTATTTATACATGTGCCACTTTACAGCAACCAAATAACCAATAATTACCAGCCACATTGCTACAGCCACTTTCTATTAAAAAAATAGAAGGTCAATAGCAGGTTTTTTAATTTTTCATAGATGTTTAGGACTTATAGATATTTTTACAGCAAAAATGCCGTGTTCATTTCTGGTCTCCTTATTATTGTTTAGAATGGGGAGTGTTTTGGCTGCCAGCTCCCCAAACCAGTCCCCACCAGCAGCCGGTGGTGCTGCCCCAGGCCTCACGGTGCCCCCCGGCTTTGGGATGCCCCCAGTTTCCACTGTCCTTCCTTCATCTACAGCTTCAGAGGAGGCAGAAAGCCCTTTACCAAACCCAGGTGGATTTGAGGAGTGTCATCGAAAATGCAAAGGTAAATTTGACTCTTTTAAAGCAGTCGGTTAATCCACTCTCATCTGATTTATACAAAATGTCCCATGTTTGCAGAGGTCTTCCCGATACGGATGGAAGGAGCGAGGCTAGTTGTCAACAAAGGCATTAGCAATCACTTCCAGGTAAATTCATTGGAAAACGTTTATCACATATTGAATAGTCATAACAAACTGAATCTGTATATAACGTGTGTAACAGGTGAGCCACACTGTGCTGCTCAGCACTTTGGGAGAGTCTAGCTACAGGTTTGGGACCACATACGTTGGATTAAAGCAGATGGGTCCAGCAGAGGTAAGACTCAAGATTTAAATAACTGTCATTACCACTTTGTAATATCTTATTGTGGAGGGTTCGGAGCAAAAGGCAGCAGCAGAGCTACACCTGTAACAATAAGGTTTAAAATGTAACCATTTAAAATTATTCATATATTTTCAGTTAAAAATTTTGATAATTTAAATGCACTTAAGTTGAGTTTAGAGTAAATTTAATACTGTTGCTTCAAAATTTAAAACTTGCCTGGCCATTACAACTTTTCTGCCAATGTATAAAGGGCATTTATAGTATATTTTTTTTTATAAGTATATTTTTTTGTATAATTGAGTCAGTAAGTTATATTATAAAGAAAGAGTGAGCAAGCTCCGCTGCAACACAGTGTACCTGTATGTTGTTGTTTTACTCAATAATAGTATTGAGTGAAGAAGCAGTGACATTTAGCAATATGAGTATTTTATTAAAAATAATTTGTTTTGTAAACGTCATGTTCCATTGTTTGTTAAAGAAGACCAATACTTACTTCCGTTTGTTCGTTGTCAGATTTGTGATCTAACAAATGATACTCTTGTTTGGATTTCTATTCAGTTTTTTCCTGTTATGGTTGGAGACATGGACAACACTGGCAGTCTTAACGCTCAGATCATCCATCAGATCAGCAGCAGGATACGCTCTAAACTGGCCTTTCAGGTAAAGTTCACAATTTTGTTTCTTGTTTCACAAATAGATTGCTTAATTTATTTACAAACCTATTGTTTCACTCTGTGGTTGTAGCTTTAAAAAAAATGTATTTCCACAGACACAACAAAACAAATTTGTAAACTGGCAAGGTGACGCTGAGTGGAAAGGAGACGATTTCACTGCAACAGTTACTCTTGGAAATCCAGATGTTCTTCTTGGCTCTGGTAGGTCCCACAATTCTATATAAATTTTCATACAGTACAATCTCTAAACTGTAGTTTTTATCCTTAGGTCTCGTTATAGCACACTACCTTCAGTCCATAACTCCGGCCCTGGCTCTGGGCGGGGAGTTGGTGTACCACCGCAGACCTGGAGAGGAAGGCTCCGTTATGTCCATCGTGAGGGAGATACACAGGTACGGATCTGGGGCGTCTCAAGTTGGACATGAGCTTGAACAAAATATTATTAAAAACCTGACATCCCTGTTGTTGTCATAGGTAATGATTACATTGGGACACTGACTCTGGGTTCAGCCGGAGTACACGCCTCATACTACCACAAAGCCAATGAACAGGTATTAATGTAACACTGGTAATTCAAATAAAACAAAGCAGATATCAGTGATAATCCTGTTATTAATATTAATGTATTTTTATGATAAATGCCAGTGCTGTCTGACTAAGTGCTGGTTTGTGTGTCTAAAACAGTTGCAGCTCGGTGTGGAGTTCGAGGCGAGCATGCGTATGCAGGACACCAGTGTATCGTTTGGTTATCAGATAGACTTGCCTCAAGCCAACTTTCAGTTCAAAGGTACACTTTATTTTACAGTCTTTATCAAGAACTCTGATTGCAGTTTTGCATAATCCAATAAATAACTTTTATTTCCTTTTAGGTGAGTGATGTAGAAAGCTTGTGTTGTTAGAAATCAGTTTAAACCCATTTTCCCCAATAAAATGAATCCACTCGTTTACTGTGAATAATGTGCAATAAAACAACATTCAGTATTTTTCCCCATGCTTTATTTTAGCACATAGATAGATGTTCTTTATTCTAAAATATTCAAAGGACTTTATGTTTAATCCTGGGGAACTAGAAGAAGTGTTATTATTCAACAGTTACATGACGTTCAAAAAGAAAAGCCTTTACCTGTTACTTGTATCTGACCAACTCTAATGATGTTTTAATGATTACCATTCGTTCCCCTCTCGTCCAGGCTCTATAGACAGTAACTGGGTCGTCGGTGCTACATTAGAGAAGAAGCTGCCGCCTCTGCCGCTGTCCCTCGTCTTCTGCTCTTTCCTTAATCACCGAAAAAACAAGTTTCAGTGCGGCTTTGGTGTCACAATTGGTTAAAATGTCAGAAGTGGTGCGTTCACGGCCCACAGACGGACCTCGAAAAACGCAGACAGTACCCCGTCCAGCCTGACCTCTGCAGCAGACTGCTATAATGTTCTCAAACTTGGGCTTATACAATAGTGTTGTACTCAAGACCAAAGCGGGTTCATTCTTGTGATAGGATGAAAACTATTCATTTTTATCTTAATTAAAAAATATATATACCTCTAACTCTGCCTCCTTCACCAAATGCTAACCCTTTAAGTTTAAGTAGGATTAGACTTTTATATCTGTTTCCTTTTATCTTCCAATGTATCATCCACTGGTCTTGACTACAACACTATTATAAAGTTTAAATGTTGTATCTACTGAAGTTTACCCTCAAAGACTAATCATGGTCTGATATTTCAACAAAAACAGACGGATGTGCTGTAAAAGTCAAACAGACAGTTGTTTTCAAAGTTCAGTGTCTGTCACGTTTAAAAAGTTTTTATTTTTACTGTTTTCTGTCTTGGCATGATGTGAATTAACTCTTCCCATTTTACTCAAGTTTACCAAACAGGACTGTACTGTACTATGTTTCATGTTCACAATCCATCTCTTTGTTTTGTTGCCTTTTTTTATGTTACATTCATGTGCAACGGTAAATATAAGGCCTGTGTATATACCTCTTGGAAACTGATAAATATCATTTCTTACTAAAACTGGCTTGTTTGAGTATTTCTGGACCGGGGCAAAGCGATGTATTGTTGGGATGAACCCATTACACTCAGAAATATTCCTGAAGTAACCAAGACCTGCCAAAACCACTTCAAATTTCGGATCAGTCAATAATTCTGATTTCCATTTTAAGTGCATTTGGTCTGTGTAAAATCCTCGACCCAATAATTTCCTCTATACTGTGTGAAAGTTTTAGACGGATGCAGTAAAGTAAGAATGCTGTCGACAATAAACAATTGTTTTAATTTAAAAAATGCAAAGTGAGTGAAAAGACAATGATTCAATACTGAAAGTGATCCTAAAACACGGAGTCCTCCTGATGTGACAGAATATTAACGTCATGGAGTCTGGCCTGGTTCCATCTGGGATCACTTGGTCTGGTTTAATCCAGTTTGTTTTGAGGCAATATAAATGTATTTAAAATGTTTTGTTCTTTCAGTTTGAATTTTGTTAAATATGTATTAAGATTTTTCCAAAGGCTGTAGCTTATTTGTGCCTCTCCTCACCAAGAGGTTATAATTCAACTACAGTAGCCCTGCAGGGACAAAGTTGTCTATAAACAACCCCAGTGGAAAAAGGATGATTGATGGTTTAAACAACATTACTTTTGTTCGTACATGTTCTTAACACCTTAATGTAATGTTCCTTAGAGAAAAATGAGAGTGCTCAGTTTGGATGTTTTGAAACTACATAATAGAGCCACTTCCACTGTGTTTATAGAGGTCTACAGGTCTTTATTGCCCCCAGAAATACTGATGTGATTATGTTCAATGCTACACTACAACCAGAAAACCGTAGGAACATGATAAACACAGAAAATAAAGACAGTGTTAAAATCCAGGCTTTTTTTATTAATAAAATACTCTGAAGCAGATGAAATAAATAGCAGCTGATGTTGGAGCAGGTTAAAGCTGGTGTTTATTGTGTTTTCTGGGTGAAGGACTCCCACAGGGCCGTGAGCTGAGCCTGTACATTCTGAGTGTTGGCCTCTAGTTTGGCTTTCAGATCCTCCCCGTACGGGGACAGACTCTGCTGGACATCCTGGACCTTTTGGTTCATCTGGGCCTCAAAGCTCTGGGCCAGGGGCATGAGGCTGTTCTGGAACTCCTCCAGGCTCTGCTCCATCTTCTGCTTCATTTCGTCAGCATAGGGTCCCATCTGGGCCTGCAGGGAGCTTTTCAGGTCCTGGCTCTTCTGCAGCAGGACGGTTTTGAGTGACTCGGGGTCCATGGCCTCGGCGAGGCTGGTTGCCTCCCTCCGCAGCTCGTCCATCTTGGTCTGCAGATCAGCCACCAGCTGCTCGCTGTACGGCTGCATGTTGGAGCTCACAGCGGCCAGTTCAGTCTCAAAACGGGACTTAAGCTGCTCGGTCTGCTGCGTGATCTGAGTCATGAAGTCCTGGGACAGAGGGGCCACCTGAGACTTAAGGGCCAAGGCGTACTGGTTCACAGTGTCTGCGCTTTGGGAGATCTTGGTGCTGTTGAACACAAAAGCCCTTACTTTTAGGTAGATTGAGGGGGTCACTGCCTTTACATTTGTAAAATGTAAATGCAAAACGTTACCCAAGCCACTGCCTAAAGTCTAAACTCTTTCCCCCTGACTTCTGCCACTAATATTGCTCAGGTAACTTAAAAAACAAAACCATAAACCTGTTTCACACATGACTTTAACAGGTTTAAAATATAATAAATAAATAAATAATAATAATAAAATAAAATAACCTTGTTAAAAACAGTATACACTTGATGCCACTACTGTCGTTGTAAAAGTCTGACTCTTACTTGACTTCCTGTCCCAGCTCAGAGTCCTGGATCTGCTTCAGTGAGTCCTCGGCCATCTGTGTTGCTTTGGCAACATAGTCCCAGAAAGCATCCTTGACCAGGTCCAGGTTGGTCTTGGGCTGCTCGTGCCACAAGATGTTGGCATTGCAAACTGTAGAAGAAGAAACATCACACTTTTACTAACAAGCACTCTATTTTTTAGTTTTTATTTGATGATATTTAGAAACTCACCAGAAATAAGTGCAAGGACCACGAGGAACTTCATGATTGAACCTGTTAAGAGAAAAAAGTCAGGTTTCACAAAAGCCCTTGAAATAATCTGATGCAGATGAAAGAATGGAGGTTACCGTGAAGTGGTAGCCTTTCTCTTTGTCTCGGAGTGAGTCTGTGTGGCTCAGGGGCGTCTCAGAAACATTTATAGCCAGTAACGAAGTACAAAGTCCCTCAGTCTGTGCCCTGCTGGAGCGAGACCTGCCACCGCTGTCACTCCACGTCATGTACTTTATAATTTACACAAATGTAACCACTCTGTCCAGTCATACCATCAATAGTTTTACACATCATCCCCAGTTTTCAACAGAATAATCTTATTAAAATCAATGTTTGTGTCGGTTCTAAAACTGACTCTCACCAAACAAATTACTTTTAGAAGAACATTTACTTTTTTGTTTGTCTAAAGTGTAGTTGCTGGTGCCATTAGTGAAAATGCAGATTGCATATCGACACCTCAAACCTTTTCTACGGTACCCCTGTAGGGACAATGGGTAAATCCACAATAAATATAATAATGCTCGCTTTAGAAATGTCAAAAAATCCATTTAGTCAATAAATATTCCAAGCCATATTATTACAGATTTAAGAAAATAAACCTTACCTTTCAAACGTGCAGTGTATTAAACAGTTTTAGGTGAATGGGGTTAAATAATCAGGATATAGAAGTAAATTATCTGTACTCATTGTTGTACTACATTGTAGGACACTTCCTTGTCAGAATTGCTTACGTTTCAGTAAAATAGTCAAGTCATAATGTGTCTAATATCAGAAATGCAGTGACTGAACAGAAGAGGTTAATTGACAAGATGGTGGTCAGATGTGGCACGTTATTCTCAAGAACCTAATACTTCTCAACACTTCTGTACAATTTTACTAGTATTAACAATAATGTGGCTTCTGTTAGTATTATAGATTAATATTATTATTGTGGGGCTGTTCCAATATAAAGAAAGGTGCACTTTAAACACTAAACACAACAATACAACAGTACAGTAGCATTAGTCCAAATTTAATAAAAAAAAAAGTATAATTTACTAAAGTAATGTCTAATAAAGATGTGTGTGTTACTTGAAAACAAGGTCTATTCTATCTTTTAAAGATAAGGACAAACTCTTATCACTCACTGCAGCAATAAAAAAACACTGTTCATCGGTGACGACGTCCAGGTCAGGAGCCACAGGGTCAAAGTCCAGCTGCAGTGGCCTAAAAAGTAAAACTTTATTATTAAAGAAGAAATGTTTCCTCAATGTTTTTTTTTTTTTTTTAATCTAACATGAATAAGTTTATTTAACGGTGGTCTTTGTGTTTAGATGTCCGGTCTTGTCAATGCTATTCCAAACCAATCAGAAAAAGATGATTGTTTTTAAAATTATTTCTATTTATGGTTTAATCACATTGAGCTCATGAAACCTTATTATTAGCAAGCGTTAATGTATTTGGAAAAAGGAAACATTTTTGTTAACGCTAGCTAGGATAAAGCTAGTGATGCTAACAGCTGGTAAAGTAAGCATAGGTAACGTGTGTGTATTTACTCAGACATTTTCAATGAGAGCTGGGGGTTTTTTTGCACCAAAAACATGAATTCTGGATTTCTGTCTTTATTAAGCTGGCCATAAAACAGATGTGTAGGTATGTAGTCCAGCCATTTTGGAATTTGAATGCGTCCTTTAAGAGTAGAAATATATTTTTTTCCTGCCAGTTTAAGGTTTCTAAAATCAAAGACTCCTTTTGAAAGTTGAGTGAAGACAGCTTGTCACTTTTACACACCCTCTAAAGTCCACACACTTTTCAGCTACAGTGGTGGAAAAAAGACAATATTAATTCTCTTTTATTTGTTTACTTTGATATCAACAATGCTGAGAACTAACATATTGAAAATTATATTTCTGTCTGTCTAATGCAGTCACACCTTTTGAAACAAAATAGACTTTTCAACAAATATTTCATCATTGTGTAAAATTTAAGGGTGTCTGACAACTTTTTCCCAGCACTGTACATGTCCAGAGGGGAACATAAAAAACACGTAAATCAAGCCTAGCATCGTAGCAGCATTTATAACCAACCACAGCACATTTGCCTCCCTCTGAGTCAAAATATTTTCTAATATTTTAAGGGCTACACAATAATAATTTTTACATATCAAAAGTTAAAGCTTGTTTTGCCAAATCTCGTGGATTTTACTTCTGTGTCCTCCAAACGTCTCACTGTCCGCGAGATATAAAAACAAAGAGAGGCCTGTCCCAAGTCAGAAGGACAAGGGTCAACTCTTTAGACCAAAACACTAAAGACTGAACTGTGGGTTTTTATTTTCCAGCTGAAACATGAAGGTCTTGGTTGTGCTCGTCTTCACAGTTTTCACTGGTGAGAGTTTAAAACTAAAAACAAATGACTAAAAATAATATATGTGTTGAATAATTGAATTTGTGTCTTACAGCCGGCTGCAATGCTCGTGACACAGAACCCGACTGATCAGGTCGAAATGATGAAAAACGCATACGTTTCCAAGGCAACCACAGCGGCTGAGGAGTCCGTGAAGCAGATCCAACAGTCGGAGCTCGGGAAGGAAGTCAAGTGAGAACAGAAATAACACAAGATATAGATAGATACAAATATTGAGAAAAGCGTTTTCCAATGTCATGTATCTTTTCAAATATATAAATGTCTGTGTATTTGTCAATGGGAAAGATGCATCTTTTGGATATTTAATACAGATTTCAAAAGTATGGTTTAAGAAGGAGAGTCTTACAACACATTTATTTATTTGACAGGGACAGCAGTCATATATACTGTAGTTAAAATATTGTAGCAGCTGTGATGAATAGAGTTTATAGCAATTGCCAATTTTCAACTCTTGTCCCTGGTTTGACTTCTATTTTAACTTAGATTACAATACACACACAATTCAATACATTCTTTAGTGCATTTACACAACGTGGAATATTCATTTACCCATCCACACCATTCCCTCACTCATCCAGCCACTAAAATATAATATTTCAAAATGGTTTTGGTTTGTCTTTAGCCAAAACTTAAGTCTAGAGATAAACAAAATAATACAGGAAGTTATTCATAAAAAGTTTTTCACTAAATATTTCAAAATGTCATCAAAAGGAAACACAAGTGACTGATTCTGATTGGGTAATATGTAATGGGGCTCTAAAGCTTATATATATATATATATATATATATAATTTTTAAACTATTGTCCTAATATACAGCATGTGGCCCCAAGAAAAGATTTGTATTTATTATTGTGGCTTTTACCAGAACATACTTATTGTTTTATTTTTTTCACTTATTCCATTAAGGGTCACAGGTCACTGGGACCTACCTCAGCAACTTTGGACCTTAGTACACCCTGGACAATGGCTTTTACCAGAACATACACATTTTAGACTCAAAATAATTCAAATATGTAGCTTTATGGTTCCCCAACATGAAATAATAAAGAATACCTCCTGTTTCATGGACACTGCGCAGGGCTCATTCAGTTATTCACCATGTAACTGAGTGACAACATAACACCAAAAACACATGCATAATATTCAAACCCATGAGGCCTATTGTGTGTTTGCAGCAGTGCTGTTGTAGACAAAGTCCTTTTGTGTTGCTTTAAGTCAATTAGGAGGATTTGTTAATAGTTGTATGTCTTTCTTCCTACAGTACAGTCATCTTTTAGAGCTCCCAGTGCTGATGAAGAGGAGCCAGGTGTTGAGGGGAATCCTGCAGGCTCAGATGGGATCCTACGCAGATGAAATAAAGCAGAAGATGGAGGAAAGTCTCATGCTCCTCGCCCAGAACTGTGAGAGCCAATTGAACCTGAAAGCCCAGAACGTCCAGCAGAGTCTGGCTTCGTACGGGTCAAACTCGACATCGAAACACAAAACATAAGAGAGCAGCTGGAGTCACTCTGGAAGTCCATGCATTCAAAATTTGCATTAAAGTGCAAGTACCAACTCTTATTTTTGTCCTATCTCAGACTTACCTGGCTCACCAACTTTCACTTTCTCAGTCTTAGAATAATAATTAGAATTGCAGAGGGACTTCTCCTGCTTTTCTTTTATTAAAAAAATTAAACCAGAACATTTTTTTCATCCACAAAATACTAATACATTACACCAAACTGACAGTAAGCGTTCAGCTCTGACTTCAGCGTCAGGACGGCTGTTATCTCCTCCTCGTCAAACATCGTGTGAGTAAAGCCAATATTTATCCCTGTTTCATGTTGCCTCACTTTTCTTTGTTAATGTTTTTCTATTTGGCTCCAACTCTGTTAAAAGACGTATTCAGGGTTGAATATACAATGTTTTATCTGAAGCCATGTCCTTATTGACATCAGTGTCGACCAATGGGAGCGCTCTTTTTTCCAGAAGTGAGCTGTGATTGGCCAAAGTTCCCTGGGCTGAAGATTGTCATCTATTAAAATCAATAATCCATAATAAAGCCTACATAATGTCCTTCGGTCTTGTTTATTCACAGATGATTCCTGTTACAATATGCTGGTAGATTAAACTATTGTTTGTCTGTCTGGATTTTATTGAGGCCTCTGTTGTGACAAAACTTATTTACATTTATCCAAACACTAACCGAGTTTAAATTTTACCTTACTGTATCAAATGTCATTATCATTTGATGACATTTTATTTTCTAATAAACCAAAGGTCACCTGCACTTTTACCCTTTACTGTCCCGTTACTTATCTCCACCACACGCTGTAAAAACAGCACCATATGAGGACACAGTGTTTATTACTGGATTCATCACTTCCATTTAGAGAGACTTCAAGGATCATGCTAACATACCAAGTGAAGGAATGAGACACATAAACGAGTCACATCAGGCATTATCAAACAGACAAGTCACTGTTAAATCAGACTAAGTTTCGACTGAATGAGACAATGATATCGAGCAACAGTGACCTTTGGCCTTCACTCTATCAACAGTGCGTTGTTTGTGACCGGACAAGTCGTGTTAGGAAGACAATTTAAGGACTATCATTATACAAGTATTTATTTTCTTCAACAAGAAAATAATTTAACTGTCTTTTTATGAAGTAATATCTGTTCTGTTTTTGTACAAAAAGAAATAAGAACTCAGTTATTCCTGTTGCCATTGGGGTTTTAAACTGCTTATGTTAATGTCTCTGTATTTATTCTGGATTCTGTATTTATGTAACTTATGTTGGTGTGAGTGTGTTTTTCTTTTGGTCTCAAACAACTCCATGAAACTTGATGGGATATAAAAGAAAATCTAGTATGACAATTATATGCATTGAACAGTATCATCAGAAATACAATATTAATATTAATAAATTAAATCTTTATTGACAGTGGAGAGTTATGTCTTGTTCTTAACTACCTTATGTAATGATTTATATTACATTAATGTAAATTATGTAATGATTTTACACCATGTTGAAAAAATACAATTACAAAGTTACTTGATTCATTACTAAATGTTTCCTCAAAATTCTTTACTCAGACTTTATTAATGGGCTTTATTATCTTATTAACTTTATTTATTAAGTTTTGGTCAGGTTTTGGTCCTAAATGCTGTCTGTGTGAGTGACGTGGAACAAAAACGACACACGCACAGCAATAAAAGGTGACAACAGCGCAGTCCCAGTGGAGAACTTGGACACAGGTCAACAATTCCTCTGATTTTGATTGGATCAGATCAGAGCCTCCTTGTCCGGTATAAAAACTGAGTGACGAGTTCAGTCTGTGTCACACACAACCACCACAACCAGCAGCAGTCAGGTGAGTTACATTCATTTCCACTAAATAATAGGAGTTTCATTTTCAGTGGGACTCAAAAGGAATTATATTTTCACATGCTGTTGTGCATTTCTCACATTATAATCTTTTGTGTAAATTACAAACTTCACCCTGAACTGAAGAGCTAATTTAGGAGGTGTTGTGATATTGTTGCTGAAATTTGCAATGACTTGATAATGATAAAGTAAAAATTTGAATTGCATTGATGTCTTCCTGCTTTGAGTTACCTACTTTCTATTAAATGTCTGCCCAATTGCAGACCATTGGGTATATATTAATGCATTTGACATTAGTCTGGATTGTTATGTTGATTTAGAAATGACATGGTGGAAAGTGGTCTAGGAGTAGGCCTCTCCAGCTCCTCAGCAGCTTGAGAGCACCAACAGTATTTCAGTGTGTTGAGACGTTTTCTAAACACATGTTTTAAAGACGGTTGGTAAAATGCACTAAATAATGATATTATTGTCTTTTCAGGTGTCCATTTCTCCCGAGCAATATGAGGGTCTTAGCAGTACTCTTCGCTCTGGCAGTCATCTCAGGTGAGTTCTACTTAAAGGTGAAGTGTGTAGTTTTTGCTACACTATGGATTTTTATAACCCTTTCTGTTTTAGATATGATATGGTAGCCCTGCAGGGACATATTTAGTAGTCTATAAACAACCTAAATAAATCCCCCAAGCCTTCGTGTAAAAGTTTGTGTTGTGCTTCTTCATACTTATGACGGGTTTAACTGTATAATTAAAAACACCTTTAGTGATATTTTCAAGGCTTTGATAATAATATTACACTTTAAGCAGTAAACTCACAGACGCTGCATTTCTCTCCAGGCTGTCGGGCCAGAAGCCTTCCTCAGGTCGACTGGAATGACTCGTGGGAGGTCACCGTGGAGAAGTTCAAGGACTACTTAACGGAGCTCAACTCAAAGGCCGATGAGGCGTTTAAGGACTTCACAAGCTCTCAGATCAACCGAGAACTGGAGTGAGTTCAGACAGAGGCAACCTTTAACAGTGCTAGAGCAAGAAAGGATTGAAAATACAATTGTAAAAGTGTATAAAACACAAGAAATGTAAAATGTATTTCTATACATTGATACCTTGGAAATATAAAAATGACAGGGTTGAAAAGAATAGGGCAGGTTAGTGTTAACTTGAATTAAAATGGTACTACTATTTGTAACTTTTTGTTTAAAACAAATTAAAAGATATCAGAGTAATACATACAAATATTTTATTGGTAACAATGTGAACTTAAAGCTAGCTAGTCATTTTGGGTCACTGTATTAAATGGATAGTACTTTGTAGAAAGGGGTCTATTAAATACTTTGGACTTACTTAGTTACTTAGGTAACTGTTAGCACAGGTAGCCCGAGTTTGGAGAAGCAGACAGAACAAAACCTTTAGAACAAGAAAAAGGCTACTAAATTTTAAAATGTACTATTAATGCAAGAGAGTATTACATTGAAAGCATTTAAATGTGTTTACATTTACATGCGTTTAGAGTGTTTGTGTCAAATAAAAATTTCACTAGTGGACAACAGAACAAGTTGTAGCCCCAAGGCTCAGTGGTGTTGCTGCTGATGCTGTTTCTCCAAACTAGGAGTGTTCTGACAATTATCTTTTGTAGGGAATAAATAAGCTCCAAGAATATCTAATAAAAATGTGTTTAGCACTTTGACATTTCCACAGTAGCTATTATAATCCATTTACACGTGTTTCAATATTATTTCCAGGTTGTAATAAAGTCTGTAGGTTTATCTTAGGTAATCATCATCTTCAGTTTTATTTGACTGTTGTGACACTGATTTGTGCTGCAGGGTTAAAACAGGAGAGTGGCTCAGTTACATAACAATTACAGTCCCCTGTGACCCATCAGCATGTTTCAACAGAGTGACAAATTATTATTATGACTTCTATTAGTGTGCTTTAAAACATCTTTATGTAGTTAAAAAGCAATATACAGTTTATTCAAATAAATTAATCCTCACATAATTTAAATCCATTTTTTTCCATGTCTAAATATTATTTTCAAACAATGTGGAGAAGTTTTTATTTATAAGTTTGATTTTATCATCCCCTTTTTCCAGGACTCTGATCCAGGACAGCATGTCAGAGCTGGTCAGCTACAAACAGGACGTGGAGACGAAGCTGGCCCCTTTTGCTCAAGAATCGGCCAAGCGCTGGAACCAAGACCTGGAGCACCTGACCGCCAGGCTCCGGGACCACATGAGCGAGGCCCAGGAGCAGATGGACAAGTACGCCCAGGAGATGCAGACCATGATGGAGCAGAACGCAGATGACGTCAGGACCAGACTCAACTCTTACACGCGCAAAATGAAGAAACGCCTCAGCAAGGACACTCAGGACATCAAGAGGTGAGAGACAGACAGGACAGAGCCGAGGGGACACACTCTAAACATTAAGAGCTGTGACTTTTGGCAGAAATTTGTCCACAGTGGCAATTTATACGGTTAACTTAAGATTAGGCAGTTTAAAAAAAAAACTTTTGCAGCTGAAAAGTTGATTTCTTTGATGTTCTTGTTTCTGTGTTTTGACTTTGACTTAAGAAATAGTTACGGTTTAGAACAGTGCATTGTATGTGAGTCTAAGCAAAACTAACTCAAAGACCTATAACTAGCCCTTGATGGACTGTTGATGAGCCATTGAAATGAAAAAGACAGAATAACAACTCTTTCATTGACACAGAGCAATGGCTTTCAAGAAACTCCACTGTAATCTTTCCAAAAACAATACACCAACACTATCTAAAAGCTGTCTCTTGAGACATACCAGTCAAATGAGTGTTTGCCAAAGAGTAGTTGCATTCAGAAACCTTTAGAGGGAACCAAATCCAAAAACATTAAACAGATATAATTATGTAAAAGTAGAATATACCTAATAAGAAACCACTATGTCTGTGAAGAAGTTAAGAGCTACTCAGTCTTTTTATATTCAACCCTCTGTGGACATACACATGGTTAATGCAGCATTAACCTCTTTATTACTAAAACTGATGT
>JALDNG010004004.1:0-22031 GCA_024349245.1 Neodontobutis hainanensis
ACTTTGGAATTTTCTAGGTGGGGTGTTGTGCTTGTGATAAAAACTTACACTGTGCTGAAGCACCTAGAGCCCTGGGACTTGCTCTAGGTCAGGGCTCTCAAACTCAAATTACTTGGGGGCTGCAGGAGGCAGAGTCTGGGTGAGGCTTGGGCCGGATCAGGTATTCCACAAAAAAAGCTTTGTTAAATCCTCTCAAACGTCATTTATAACCGTTCTTTAACTTAAATGGGTTCTTCTGAACCTAAGCTATCCTGACTTAAATGGAATATTGAAGAACATGAATGAGCTGCTGAGTGGCCCCATTGGATGTCCACTCCCCTCGGTGATATTGTCAACATAACTTCGGCGTTAATTTGCAGATTCGTCATGATAACAAATCCGCATGGATAGTGCTGGTCAAATTGCCATCAACTTTCAAACAAATAAGCCCATTTCAAAGGATGGGAAAACAAAATACAATCTGCATGATGCCAATTCCAATGCCAGTAACATTGACTTTGTCCAGCTCAAGGTCAAACATGACCATTTCAAACACTGTAAGAAGCAGTCATTTTATGACTGTGATGTTACACGGGCTCCTCCATAGTTGTGAAATGTTTCTCTGCCTGCATCAAGCCCAGCCAATGGGCCACCCTCAGGAGCCATATACTCCACTGTGATGGTAGGTTGGTTCAGTTTCAGCTTGCGCAAAAAGGAACCTTCCACAAACAACGTAGTAACATGCCATTCATACAAAACTCGCGGTGCGCACTAACACTATTGTTTTGCGGGCCGCAGTTGGCCCCCGGGCCGCAAATTTGAGACCCCTACATGAGTACAAACATTTCTACAGTCCAACATCACAGGGTTTTACAGACTGTTCAAGAAAACAGCCCATTTCATCAGCGTGACAAAAAACATATGCATTTAAAAATAAGTCTCATAGATATAGGTGTCCTCAACATCTGACAGCTGTCTTTGTGCTTCATAGAGCTATTCACAATGACATAAAGCTAAGTTAGGAATGAGAGATAAGCAGGCTGTGGCCTGAGTCTGCTGTTTGTTCTGTGATGGGGCACAGAGGAGTCATGGCACAGATCGACTACAACACTCGCAACTGAGATTAAAAGATACAATACAATCAGTGTGGTCTGTGTGTATCAGGTAGGTATCAGCTCTTTATCAAAAAAACTAAAGAATCAGAAGCAGTTATTCTAAAGAAATGAATCACTGCTCCATATGATTTGATATTCAGATTAAAATGTTTTCTTAAATTCATGTTAATGTGCAGGTAAATGAATCCTCACACACTTAAAAACCCGCCTCTAGAGAAGAATGTATCTAAACTATTACAAGCAATCAGAGCACAGCTTGGTCAAGCTCATTTACATTGATTTGCTGTTTTTGAGCTCATTGCCGAAAAAGGATCACAGGAAATGTATAGCTAAATGGAGAGGGTCAAGCGTTAACTTGTATTATCTAATGTATTTGCTAATCCAGCCTGTAAACAGGGGAGAAAAAGGAATAATGAACTTAAAAACACCATTTGAAAGTGTAAATATGAGCAGAGTCAAACCTATATAATAAAAGGTTGAACTCATTGGCTTTATCCACACACCCTGCAGCACACACATTCCTCTTGGTGTTGTAACCTGTAGTGGTCCTCATTCCCCGCCAAATGTCCCTTGTATTCTTGTGCTGTAGCTTATTTTCCACCTTCTTTTTATAGTGCTTGGCCAGCCTCAATGTCCCTTTCAGCTCCTGCTGGATTACTTTATGTTTTTCTTTATTTCCTTCTTTAAAAGCCAACTTCTTCTGGTTCAGAAGGGCCTTTAAGTCACTGGTTATCCATGGTGTATTGTTTGGGAAGCAGTGTACTGTCCTAGCAGGTACCACATTGTCTGCACAAAAGTTAATATAGTCTGTAGTACACTCTACAACGTTATCCCTAAGTCATGATTTTCATGAATTTCCAGCAAGGTCCAGTCAGTACATTCAAATGAGTCCATCAGAGACTGACTGGCCTCAGATGTCCATTAAAAACACATTTTGCAGAAGAAAACCACACTTGTGTTGGGTGTCGTCTTAGCATTTTGATTACCCTGTTTTAGACATCTGTTAGATAATATAAAAAAGCCTGGAAAGATGGACCCAACTTCCTTCATCATTGTCATGGTGTCTATTGTTAAGATGAACGTGCAGAGCAACTTTATATGAAACAAAAGGAAACATTAAACCTGACTCCTTTTTAGCATTAATATAAATCATCAGTAACACACCGACAAAAAAACAAACCAAGACGCATTTTTAACTGTGCTTTCCTAAAATACTTGAACACATCTAAACTACAGTAGACCTGCTTGTTCTTTTAAACATTTCACGTCCTGAACATAGCCAAATAATAAACAAACAATGAGCCAGTGGCAGTGTGACCCAAAACATGTGTCTTTGCTGATCCACAAATGAGTCGGTCTGTCTCTTGTTTTTGTGACTGACGTAGGTTGCAATGTTCAGACTCATCTTGAAATCCAGATAATGTGTTTGTTTGTGGGGTCTTCCTTGTACACATTTGCACAGATCCATGGTAAATATATTTTTTTCAGCCGCAACTTTAGATACCTCCAAGTCCAATAACATTCTTTCCCCATTTTTTTAGTTTAAAATGTTTCAACAAAATTAATAAAAATATCTTTGGTGCAGGCTAAGGGACACACGGTCTCTTTGTTGTAGGCTAGGGCATGCACGGGTCTCTCTGTTGCAGGCTAGGGCATGCACGGGTCTCTCTGTTGCAGGCTAGGGCATGCATGGTCTGTCTGGTGTTTATTACCGAAGTTAGGAATATAAATTTTTTTAAATTATGTCTGCTGTACCTCTTCATCCCCCCCCCCCCTCGTTTTGAAGCCTAGCCTGCAGCTGGGTCTTATCTTATCCTCTTGGGACTTGCCCGTTCCTCCCTCAAGACCACTGAGCCTCTCCAACACACAGCCAAAACATCGCCCAACAGAGGCCTTGACTTTACTTCCCCAAAAACAGTATCCAACCGTCTGCCACTTTGACATCTGTCCAACCCTGACTGGGGTGGTGGTCTCTCTTTTCAAGAAGGGGGACCGGAGGGTGTGTTCCAACTACAGAGGGATCACACTCCTCAGCTTCCCTGGGAAAGTCTATGCCAGGGTACTGGAGAGGAGATAGTTCAACCTCAGATTCAGGAGGAACAATGCGGTTTTCGACCCGGTCGTGGAACACTGGATTAGCTCTATACCCTGGGAGTTCTCCCAACCAGTTCACATGTGTTTTGTGGATCTGGAGAAGGCATTCGACTGTGTCCCTCATGGCGCCCCGTGCTCTGGGAGTATGGCTTTGCTAAGGGCTGTCCGGTCCCTGTATGACCAGAGCAGGAGCTTGGTTCGCATTGCCGGCAGTAAGTCCTTGTTCCCAGTGCCATTTGGACTTTGGCAGGGCTGCCCTTTGTCCCCGGTCCTGTTCATTATTTTTATGAATAGGATTTCTAGGCACAGCCAGGGGCATGGGGGAGTCTGGTTTGGGGACCACAGGATCTCGTCTCTGCTTTTTGCAGATGCTGTTTTCCTGTTGGCTCCATCAGGACTTTCAGTGTGCACTGGGACAGTTTGCAGCTGAGTGTGAAGCGGCTGGCATGAGGATCATCACCTCCAAGTCTGAGACCATGGTTCTCAGTCGGAAAAGGGTGGCCAGTCCCCTTCAGGTTGGTGGAGAGAAACTGCCTCAAGTGGAGGAGTTCAAGTATCTTGGGGTCTTGTTCACGAGTGAGGGAAGGAGGGAGTGTGAGATTGACAGATGTATCGGTGCAGCTTCTGCAGTAATGCGGTCGATGTACCGGTCTGTCGTGGTGAAGAAGGAGCTGAGCTCTAAGGCAAAGTTTTCGATTTACTGGTCAATCTACGTTCCTACTCTCACCTATGGTCATGAGTTTTGGGTCATGACCGAAAGAACAAGATCCCAGATACAAGTGGCCGAAAGGAGCTTTCTCCGCAGGGTGGCGGGGCGCTCCCTTAGAGATAGGGTGAGGAGCTTGGTCACTCGGGAGGAGCTCAAAGTAGAGCCGCTGCACCTCCACATTGAGAGAAGCCAGGGACTATGTCTCTCGGCTGGCCTGGAAACGCCTCGGTATCCCCCCGGAAGAGCTGGAGTGTCTGGGGAAAGGGAAGTCTGGGCATCTCTGCTTAGACTGCTGCCACTGCCGCGATCCGGCCCCGGATAAGTGGTAGAAGCATACAATGTTTAGTGCCATGAGCATTAAGATCAGCTTATTATTGATTTTTCAAAGTAAATCAAGGGTTAACTAGTTTATTATGAA
Source organism: Neodontobutis hainanensis (assembly GCA_024349245.1). NCBI lineage: Eukaryota > Metazoa > Chordata > Actinopteri > Gobiiformes > Odontobutidae > Neodontobutis > Neodontobutis hainanensis. Next base: position 4,316 of record JALDNG010004004.1, read on the forward strand.
GTTGCCTCAGTATTTTATATTTATTCTACTTTGCAGGGCTTTGCCAGTGTGAACAGAAGAAGGTAAGGTACAGTCATTATGATGACAAATCTTTAAAAAAATTAGAGACATCTAATGCAGTAGTTCTTAAAGTGGGGTCGGTTAAAAAAAAACACATACATCTTTTACTTACTTAACCATTTTATGTTGTTCATTAAGACTGTCTTTAAAAACAGTCTTTTAAAACTTCTATACCTAACAAAAATAATTATCTTCACTCCATTTTATAACCCAATACCTAGACCAATATTGTTTTAACATAAAAAGAGAATTTCAGCATACTAATAATGTCTCACAGACTATGTTTTTATCTATTTATATATAATAAACATTAAAAAGTAGTAGCATGCTAACAGCAGGGCTTCATTAGCAATTGTACATTGCACAGAGTAAGTGATTTTTCTAGCAAAGCTTCTCATCTACAGACATGAGAAACTCGGAAATTTCAACTTACCAGTTAAAAAAGAATGTAGCTTAAACTACCAGGTTATTTCATTATCAAAAATATTATGTACAGAGTAAATGAATAAAACTATAAACTCACCTCAACTTTGGTCTTCTCTACCCACTGCAATGCTGTTAAAAAGGGCACAATCGGTTTGCGCTCTTTTCAGCAGTAAGTACTCTAGCTAAAGCCAATGAGAGCGTAGGACACAGGGTCACATGTTAAGGGATGGCCAATGAGATCAAAGGACAAGTTTGGTTATCCGGTGGCTAATTATGGTTGCCTAGTAATGTCCAATAGTCTCCGGTAAGGGCAATAGTTGGTGCATGTAGTAAAGCCGTTGCTTTCGTAGTCTCCTTTCCTCCTCTCCTCTCCTTTTAAAACAACTCATGTATTCTTCTTGTGATGGTGCGTCATGAGGCGGCTCATACGTGCAGGCATTCGTTTTGATCCTATGAATGTTCTTCAGATCTTTCACTATTATCTACACTATTATCTTTCAATATTAATTGGCCGACGTTAACGTGCAATAAAATAATTGTCAGCGATAATTAATTAATACGTTAACCCAAAAATAATGCGTTAACTTGCCCAGCACTAAAAAAAATTAAACCAGAACAATTTGATGACATTCAACTCCACTTGTCATATCAACCTGACGATCCGACAGTCTCTGCTCGTGTCTCGGCGTGCCTGAGTGACATCTCACTTTGGATGAAGGACAATCAACTGCAGCTGAACCTTGCAAAAACAGAACTGATTGTGATTCAGCCAACCCGAAGACCCACCACAACCTCTCCATTCCACTAGGCTCATCAACCATTACACCGTCCAGCACTGCCAGAAATCTGGGAGTGGTAATTGATGACCAACTAAACTTCAAGTCGTGTTGCCAGCACCACCAGGTCCTGTAGATTCATCCTCTACAACATTAGGAAAAAGACCTTTCCTATCGGAGCACTCCACGCAAATCCTAGTTCAGGCTCTTGTCTTGTCCAAACTGGATTATTGCAATGCTCTAGTGGCTGGACTCCCTGCCTACACAACTAAACCTCTGCAGCTGATCCAGAATGCAGCGGCAAGAGTAGTCTTTATGAACTGAAGAGAGCGCACGTAACTCCTCTCTTCATTAGGTTACACTGGAGCCCGCATAAGGGTGCACGTGGCAGAGTGGTTAGCACTCCTGCCTTACAGCAAGAAGGTCGTGAGTTCAAAACCCGGCCGACTCAAATATTCTCGGCCGTCTCCGGTCTTTCTGTGAGGAGTCTGCATGTCCTCCACGTGTTACCGTGGGTTCTCTCCGGGTACTCCGGCTTCCTCCCACCGTCCAAAGACATGCATGTATAGGTTAATTGGCAACTCTAAAAAGTGTCCATAGTGAATGAATGTGAGAGAGAATGGTTGTCTGTCAATGTGTGTCTCTATATGTCAACCCTGTGACTAACTGGCCATTGTCCAGGGTGAACCCTGCCTCAGGCCCAAAGCTGCTGGGATAGGCTCCAGTCACCCGCGACCCCTAACGGGACAAAGCAGTAGAAAATGAATGAATGAATGAATGAAAATGAATGAATGGAGCCCGCATCAAGTTCAAAGCTATGCATTTCCACCTAGTAGGCACTCAAAGCAGTTTACCAGTGTTACAGCTTACCACTGGAAGCAAGGTGGGTTAAGTGTCTTGCCCAAGGACACAACAACAGTATGTGGGGGAAGAGTGGGATGTTATGATGTTTTGGGGTTGTTTTGAGCGGGATCGAACCCTCCACCCGTCGGTCGAAGGGCGGCCGCTCCAGGCTCTTGGCCTACAAGACCACCACTGGTTCACACCCTCATGTCTTCACTCGCTAATACAGACCTATGTTCCTGCCAGATACTTGCGCTCTGCAAATGTATGGTGGTACATTTACCAATGACTGTAGAAGGGCTGGACATAAGGAGTGTGACGTCACCCATAGCGTTACGAACCTCGAAAATGAACCCATTTCAGTCAGCATTTTTAGCGGTTATGGGGGTCGCCATGTTGATTTTTTGGAGCCAGAAGTCCTAATTTGGGAATATGAGCTAGGTTTGAGTGCGCATTAGCATGGTAACCAGCGAGCCAATCAGAACCGGGCTTGTTGAAAGTTGAAAGTCCTACAGATAGCGGCGAAGCCATTGACGGTAGGAGGTGTTGACCAAGCACATCCTCTGTCTTTGCTGCATTTTGACTGCTGGCTAACGTGAGGTAAATGTTATATTTATTTGTAATTCAATTTTTTTTATTTCATTAATTTCACTCATAATGACCTATTTTGACAACTACCTATATACTACTTGATTTTAATCAACATATAGTATTTGAAAGTATTTTTTTAAGGTATTAAAAAGATTATTACCTGCAATCAAACAAATGCTAGTAGTTAACTGTAACCTCAGTGTTTCCTTTTTTATTTTATTTTAATAACTAAGGCATAAGTTATTAAAACTAACTGCATTTCTTATATTTAGTTTTTAACCCAAATTATGCATAGAATAATATATTGGTCAAACGAAGTGTATTATTAGGTAAGGATTATCTAATTTAATGATTATATCTCCCTTTCAGGTCACTATTATTTACCCCTTCTACCGTAATTGGCTCCGACAGAGACCTGAGCTAAACTTAGCATCTCTGCTCCTTCACTGCGCCCTCTGCTGCTGCTCTACTTCAGGTGAATTTCACTTTTACACCAATATCTACGTTTTTTAAATATTCTCCTGCTAACAGCAAGCGATCTCCATTCATGAACAGCAGCAACTAGTTGTCCATGGGTCTCTCTTCGGTTCATATATATTCCAGCTGCTCATATATATTCCAGCTGCTTTTTTTTACCGGAGAGCAGCTTAAACTACAAAATGCCGGAGTGAGATTAGCCACGCCCCCCCGAGCCGACATAGCAGAATAGAGGCAGCTGATAGGTCAGTTATTAATCTTAATATCATGAGTTATGTGACAAATATCAATAAAGCGATTACGGGAATAATAAGAATGTGTTCAAAGAATGGCGGCAGCGTTAAAATGATGACTGTGACAAAAATAGTCACTTCGTAATTGCCTCCGATTTTTCAATTGATGTCAATAGGGGTCAAGCTTGATGGAGCCAACCCCTACTTCCTAATAGGCTCAGACCAGCGGGCTTGCTATGTCCAGCCCTTATACCGTCAATGGGTGGTACCATCCCAAAAAGGAAAAAAAAATTCTTCTCACTTTAGTTTCTTCCAAAAAAAAAATAAAAAGACATTACTATCCTTAGCTTTGTATACTGTGCTGGGTTTTAACTGACTAGTTTTTTGTGCACTTATGCTTTTTGTTACCTTGTGTTGTTAAAATTGCTTCCATTGTTTTCCTCACTTGTAAGTCGCTTTGGATAAAAGCATCTGCTAAATGACTAAATGTAAATGTAAATACTAATACATTACACCAAACTGGTGCTTAGCCTTAGCTTAGCTGCAAGAATGGCAATTCCGCTGGCCTCCTTACACAGTATGTGATTAATTTACAGAATGAGCTGCGTTTTACGTTGCTATGTTTTTCTCTGTTTTTTTGTTTTCGTTTCTTTTTTGAGCTGCTTCGCTGTCATATAGAGCGTTGAAATTACACTTTTCATTGGCAGCAATTAAACATCCTGGAACATCATTTGACAAAGCGGTGTAGACCAATGGGAATGTTCCATTTTTGAGCTTGTGGTTTGTGGTTTGGCCAACGTTTTAAAATCCCTTATAATAAAGAGTAAATGGCATTATAAAGCATGTTTTGTTTTTGATTGCTTTTAAAATTAACAATTTGGTTTAAACCAATTAGATGTACAGTCTGTAGCTGATGCTATGAACTCTTTAAGACTAAATTGAAATTAGGAATGGTGGGGTGTGAGACACAAAGATAGAAAAAAAGTTTTTTTAAGTAAATAAAAAAAAAAGGTAACACTTAACAATACTTTCTGGTTCATACAATAAAGGTTACTGGAAGAGACTGGTTTAACTTAAGACACATGAAAGGAGGGGTGTATTAGCAAGTTACGGGAAAGTTTCAAGTGAACAACCACAGGATTGATGACCCTAAGATAGCTTGACTACTAAATTTGACTCACTAAATTTGGGCGAGAGCTTCTTAGACTCGGTTTTCAGTGGTATATTCTTGGTAGAGATCCTAACTCGACTGACCCAGAGTGTATGGTGGAGCTGAGGATCGGTGACGGTGAGTGGTGGAGTGTTGTAGGGCCCTCCGAGAACTCTGCTGCACCCTTTGATTCTATGGGCAGACTGGATGTAGGCCATTTTTTAAAAATTGGTCCAGCCAATGACTCCATTCCTTCAGGGCGAGTAATTCCATATTACCAAATTTGTAATTCTGTTCAACTGAGGAAAGACGTCTTGGAAAAAAAAAAAAAAAAAAAGCACAAGGATGCAGTTTTCTATCAGCCTCAGAACGATGTGACAGGACCGTTCCCAACCCCATAGCTGATGCATCAACCTCGACAATGAGAAAGCGAGAAAGCACTAGAATGTCATAGATTAGTAAAGGGTGATGTTATTTAAACAGAGGTAATCAATACAAGGTCTTTAGGTCTTATCATTCTTGTCCACAAAGAAAAAGAAAAACTTGCACCGATGAGGGAGGAAAGCAATAGAGCTGTAGGCACCGGCGGAGAGCCTTCACAACCTGTGGGAGCTGGGGATACTGTTCTGGCAAAGGCACATTGAACCCTGGAATCTCTCTCCTGTAGTCGGTTGTCGACGCGGATTGACATGAAAATTAACAACTCTAGAGTGGCTGACTCATCCCAAGAGGCCAACTCATCCTTCATAGCATCGGACAGTCCATGCTGAAATACTCCCCTCAAGGACAGCTTATCCCAGGTCATCTGCAGTAAAAATCCAAAACTCCACGGAAAATTCCGCAAAGCTGTGTAGGCCCTGCTGGAGGTTTAATAAGTGCTTAGCATTGTCAGCATTCATCCCGGATGGCCAAAGACTCTCTTAAAGGCACTCAAAAGCTTGGAAAACGTGCGTTTGATGGTGTTTCCCAAACAGTGTCTCATGGCTGAATAGGGCATGTTCAACGGAGTCTGTGTTGGCTGGATCCATGATGGCCAGATTGTACTGTCACAACAACACGAGAAAGGGACCCTAATGCAAATCAGCCGACACAGTTTAAAAGATTAATTGAGAGCAGGTAAGTAAGTAACCAAAGCAGCAGGACTGAGACCGGGGCCGTTCTTAGAGGAATACCATTAGCCATAGCTCTAGCAGACTAGAGCAGGCAGAAGCAGGAACAGGAGGCTGGCGGAGACAGGAACTGGAACGAAGGACAGAAAACAGCAGGTAAGTATCAAACGATCCACACAAAGTCAAGTACAAAAAAATTAGATCCTGAGATATAGTTCACCATGGAGGTAGACTTATCTGGCAGAGTCTGGGAGGAAGGTCTAGTCTTAAATAGACTGAATACTGTTGATAGGGAGGGGAGAAGCTGGAGAAAGCAAAAACTTGAAGACATGACAACATTAATATATCTGACCAAACCACATCCGGGCCCCATCTGGCATGCCATCATATAAACAGTGCCATCACTGCCAGATCTGGCCAACATCTGGTTGACATACAGTACCACTTGCCATGCCAGCAGCTGGCTAGCAGTGCCGGCTTGATGCCAGATCTAGCTTAGACCTGTCTGCTATGTGGGTAGTCAGTGTCGGATGGCGGATTATCCATCTTCCACCTGCGAGCTGCCATGCGCTGCTGTGGTCATTCTGAGGCAAGGCGGATTAAGGCCTGATAATATTTAAAATGTATTTGAAGGCATTGAAGGAAAGCGCCATCGGAGATTTATTAATAAAACAATTATAATAGAGTATTACTATATATAAATCTTAATAAGGTAAATGGAATGTAATGATAATAAATTTTTACTAGACTAAATACAAATAAAGAAATGATAAAACATACATATACAGTATAATTAATACATAATTTGATTAAATAAATAAAATTAAAATTATTTAGGCAAATACTAAAATGAAGAATTAATAAAAAATTTTTTTAAATAAGTGAGGAATTTTACAAAATGAGTGATAACTGGACCTGGATCTAGAAGCATCTCTTTACTGAAGCTGAAGACTTAAGTGAGTTCCGGTCTTTCTTAGCTCAGGGCTGCTGTGTCGACCACTGATAACATGTCATTTTTTTGTCATTAGTAAAGGCATGCTAAAAGGGACTAACGTTTTTATTTACCCAAATATTAGCTGACCATTATTAGATAAGATGACTGAGACCTTCATTGTTAAAAACTTTTGTTTCTATGAGCCTGTAGGCTCATTTTATTGAGGAGAATTTGGATGTGACATAGTGTGCGCTCCTGTGTACAGCTCTGACTTCCTAGTATAGCCGCCATGACAGAGAGCATTTGTATCGAGATAGACACAGCCCAGACAAACACTCTGGAAAAAAAAAGTTTTACTGAGCGACTCCCGCAAAGGAAAACTGAAGTGTGACTGATGTCGGGGGAGGAGTGAACATAGTCAGCGTGTACTGCTGCGGTACTGCTGCTACCTTGCTACAGAGTAATTTAGTTTATGCAGTTCAGTGAAGAGTGCAGTGACAGTTATTTCGGTGAAATTAAACAACAGCATCACAAGAGGATGTATCAGCTCAGAAGAGCCAATCCTGGAGGACCTGAGTCTGCAGTTCACCTCCACCTCAAAGAAAACGGACATTCCTTTGAGGACAGCAATGTCCAGAGAGGCCAGATGGTTTGAGAGAGGGGTGAAGGAAGCCATTTATGTTCAAATGGAAAAGCCTTCTTTGAACAGAGGAGGTGGCCTCAGATTCATGTTGCCTAGTATCTATAACAGTGTTTTGAAACCTAAAACAAAAGTTTTAGAACAAACTTAACACCAGAATTGAACAATGACACTAACGACTCTTCTGAGCCTTAACGACTCTCACATCAGGAGTCACACTTCCGTTTCATAGCCAACGACTATGAGAACAGAACGGCCTGGTCCATCAGGTTTGGTTTCTGGGGAAACTCCTCCCTTTAGAGATATAAGCTCAGCTCTCTTAGCAGTTGAACTCAGAATTGATAAAGTCTCTTGGAATTAGAGTTGAAAGTCTTCACGTTGAAAACTGAGTCCAGATGTTTTTACTTAAACCTTTTTTTAAGCTGTCCTGGATGACTGAGAACCTTCACAGATACATTGGGGATAAAAACAGACCCGAGCTTGCTTTTTTATTGAAAAGGTAAGACATTATTACAGACCATATATAAAATATTGTGGTGTTTTGTTTTCAATTGTCTAATGCTAAATAACGATAGCGTGCTTGTAAAACATGGATGCTAAGCAGCTAACAGGAACGATGACTCATAAGTTGCTTGCGAATTCTGAGTGAACAATGATCCTGACTTTAGAGGTTTATGAATCTGATACATTTACTGTCTTGGCTTTTCAAATGTCTTTACAAAGCAGCTAATGACAGCCGTGACAACTTTATAAATGTAGCCTGTAAGGAGGACTGAGGACTCAAACGCTCAAAGACGGTGAAGGCGAGTCTTTCTTTATTAAAGAACCCAGATAGAGATAAGGACAGGAAGCTGGAGAGCTGACCTGAGGACTGGGGTCAAGCCGGGAACTGGGACCAAGCCGAGAGCTGGAACGAGCTGCAACTGAGCTGAGGACTGAGATCGAGCCACAGAAATGGAAAGAGGGTTGGAGCCGAGCTGAAACTGAGACCGAGCTGGAGAGCTGGAACAAGGGCTTGAACTGAAATGGACCTGCGGCTGTATGTTCACACAAGGCACGCTGAACAGTCTGGCAGAGAAGACAGGAGAGGTTTAAATACCTCACTGGTATTTGGTAATGCAGGTGCTTGGAACAGATGGCAGTGATGAGTTCAACTCATCACTGCCATCTGTGAAGGAGGAGAAAAGTGGAGCGGATCCCTGAGCGAATCGGAGTGGATCTGATAGTAGCTAGAATGTAATATAGGATGTAATTGTTATCACAGCCCAATTAATGCTAACTCATTACATTTCTTTCGTCACATTTCTGGCATTGGTTATCTCGTTTGCTGGTCTGTTTATTGTAACAAAAATCACATCCATTTCTCTCTCAGTTGTGATCCAAAGTACAACATACAATAGCACTTAGACTAAATTCAATATATTTTGGGGTATGGTGGTTAGGTGTCCTCTGTCCTCTGCAGATGCCAGCATGTTCCTCTGGATGAAGCTCTGACAAAGAGGTAGGTGGGTAGAGCGGCCATCCTTTGACCAGCGGGTGGGCGGATCGATCTCCGCTCGAAACATCCCAAAACATCATAACATCCCGAATGAGTGAATAAGGAATATTTATGCAACATTATCAACACGATGAAACAACAACCTAATAATACTAATAATAATGTTTTGTTATTATTACAGCACTAACATGTCCACAGTAAAGGTGGCCAAAGACAACAGCTACATCCCTCGGCTGTAGAGCAGAATTTGGGGGAATCGTCTAAAGTCTCCAGGGGACTCTCAAGAGGACACATGACCCTCGGGCCCTTGTACACTGGAGTTGTGTTCCCACCTACAGCTGAACTGGCACAGACACAGCTGCACAGAGGACAAGTGTCAGTCACTCTCACAGGAACCATCATGTTTAGGTCTCATGCAGCAGTGGAAAAGTCTTTGTTATTTAAACCAGAATTTGTAAGTGCACTTATCTACACTGCTGTAGACATGTTTGTTACCTCTCAACCACTGTATGTCTTTGTAATATATGCCATAAAAGAGTAATGAAATTAATGTTATTAATGTCAAAATGACACCAATACTAATTCTTTCTCTTGCTTTCTGTCTCTCTCAAGGACATGACTCGGGAACATAAACAAAGGGCAGCAACAAAAAGAGACAGTGGTTCAATTAACTTCTTTATTATACATATGTGAAGAAAAGAATCTATAATTATAAATCTGTATAAACCGTGCAGTAAAAAAAACACCATGTGGTGGGCTGGGTCCCTGTTGGAAGCATTTGTTTTCTAGATCTGTTTGCATGACTCTGCAGGCAGGTGCACCACGCTGGCTGAGCCCTGTTTGGCTCGTCTGTTCTCCACCACAAGCAGAAAAACCCTGGCAGATGATTATCTGGAGAACTTCATCCTCCTCCTTCTGCAACCACAGCTGTAACTGTTCCTGAAAATGGAACAACAAGCATTGTTTAGATTCCAGAGGTTTATTTGGGTGTGTGATCATTTCTGTAGATATATGACCTACCTGCCTCTGTTGTCCTGCAGCAGCTGACCCCCCTCAGTCTGTCCTCCTCACTGACAGCTCCAGCTCTCCTCCTTCTTCAGTCACTGTCAGAGCTCTCCTCCACAGGAGCTTAAAACTCTCTGAGAGTCCTGAGAAGAAAATAATTTGTTGGCTAATTGGGGCTGTGTGCTAGCAAAAACACTGAATGAAGGACGCTGTTTACGGACACTCAGATCAAAACCATCTCATGAACAATATTGTCAACGATGGCACCAAAAAACAGTAATGTCATAATGGAGGACAAACTGGAAGGCATTATAAAAGCACTAAACTTTTTGACTGAAGGATATTTAAATCCATTAAAAATGGATTTAATGTGTAAAGTCAAAAAGCTAAAGTAACTAAACGAGGAAAAGGTCAGGAAAATAACTTTGGAGCTTTGGAGTATCATTTGGCAGACATGAAATAATACACAGGGCTGAATGAACTAATAATTACTGGGCTGGACGTTAAACCGGACCTACGCAAAGCCGTGGTGCCAGAAGGGGAATTAAGTGAGCTGGACACCCGGATATAGAGGCTTGCCACTCATTACTAACTGATAACGTGGACAATATGGACAAACTGAAAATATTTGCATGTGATGAATATGAATCAATGAATGATATGTTAAATAATGTTGACCCCCTGCTATACACTTCTACAAAGGCAACAATCTTAACTGTAAATACTATTGATGGTGAACAGCTAATTGCACTCAACAAACCAGAAAAAATTCTATAAGTAATATCAAAGGTCATAGCTTATATGCAAATTCTGAGAATATCAAAGAATATCTGAGTAAGACATGATTAAAATAATAGCTATTCAGAAACCTGGGTAAAAAAGGAGAAACCAGTTAATTTTAGACTTGATGGCTGACAAATATTTAACAGAAACAGAAACCTGAAAAGAGGTGGGGCTGTTGCCCTTTATGTGGACAAAAATCTGAATGCCAAATTGGTGGACAACGTGAATTTAGCAACAGATTATCTGTTTGAATGTGTCACGGTTGAGATTAATATGGATAAACCATAGATTGTAAAATAAACACAAAAACATACTTGTTTCTTGTATGTATAGAGCATTGGGTGGTAACATAGAGTCTTTTTAGACAGTATGGAACAAATCTATACAATCAAAATCATAAAGATATCTTTATATGTGGGGATTTCAAGTTAAAACACATAAACTTCAGAGAACTTTGATGATATTATGTATTTTCTATATCCTATAATCACACGCCCCACCAGAATTACATCACATTGTTCCCCCTTAATCGATATTTTCAACGTATTAAATCAGACCATTAAGTGGTATACCAATAAATTATATAAGTGACCGCCTACAAGTATTTTTATAACTGAAAGAAAAACAAATGAATAATTAGAATTAGAAAATTAAAAAGAATACTAAAATAATAAAGCATATAAAAGCAAGAATCAATGAATTCAAACAAAGTTTAACAAAAACAAAATTGGGATGTGGAGTGTGTGTTTTCAACACATAAGTATACTCAGAAAAATATATCTGATCCATGGATGACAAAGGAATTAGTTAATGCATGTAATAAGAAAAATACACTGTATAGGATATTTATAATAAAAACTATTGAGTCTAAAACAAATGATAAATAATTGAAAAATAAAATAACAAATCTTATAAGAAAATGTAAAAAATATTACCTTAATGAAAGAAATAAAAACAATATGAAAGGTCTATGGAATGAGCTAAATCAGGCAATGAATAAGGACCCTAAAAATGTTTCTTTACCTAATTACATTAATAAAAACAGTGAAAAAGAAGACAATATGGAAGATATTATTGATTAATGTAACTACTTTAACATCGCCCCTAAACTGGAGGCTAAGATTGATATGATAAAAGACACAGATGATCTCTACAGAATTATAGACAATACAAATAATTTATTTTTGACATTAACAAACAAAAATGAAGTAATAAAAATTGTAACCAATGAAAGAGTAAAAAATTCACTGATAGGATTGGCCCTGACCAGACTATAATTTAAGTGTAATAACTAACCCTAGAAAAGCCTTTTAGTCACATTTGTAATTTATTGTTGTTTACAGGAGAATTCCTTAACCAAATGAAAGTTTGTCCAATCGATAAAACTGAAGACAGCTACCAGTTTATTCTAGAAAACATTTTCAGGGTTTGTTTAGATGGCTTTATTGCAGAACAGAAGCTGCTTAATGATGGTCAATAATAATTTAGGAATAATAAATCAACTGGCATCAATTGATCTAACTGACGAAATAACAAATAATATTAATACAAAATTGGACTAAATTGGTATATTCACAGACTTTCAAAAAGCATTCAATACAATAGATCATGCAATACTGAAGAAATTATAAAATATTGGAATATGAGGAATAGCACAACTGGGTACAATCATATTTAACTGAAGGACAGAGCATGTACAGGTGGGTGAACACATGAATTTTGCTATTTAAGTTCCTTAGGAAAAGAATGGGAAGAAAATGGCATGAAAAATAATAATAAAAGGCAGGATTACCAAAAGTAATAACAGAATTGTCCCAGAATTTAGACATGTTTTAAAGTTTGAATGATGAAAATCGGTTAAACTGCTGAATAGTTGAAACACGGCAAAAATCGGTGGGAAAAACATGGAAAAATAATGACTAGAAGCCATTGCAGGTGGTTGCATAGTGTAAATTTGCAGAAAGGGCTGGAAAAATGGCTTAAAGAGCTGAAATATAGCAGAAATGGCTGGAAAGAAGGCAGAAAAGGTCTAAAAAGGCTGGAAGGGCTTGAAAAAGGGCAATACAACTAAATCCTGTTTAAATTCAAATAAAACTTGTTTAAATCCATCTAAAACCTGTTCAAATCCATCTAAAACCGGCTGAAATCTAAATAAAGCCCATTTTAGTACTGGGTTTGGCCCTGTTCTTGGTCTGGTCTAGTCTTGGGTCTGTTCAGGGTATGGTCTTGGTCCTGTTTCAGTGCTAGTCTAGGTGTGGTCTTGACTGGATCTGGTCATGTCCTGGGTTCTTCTGACAATGGGACTAACTCTATTAATGGAGCTCAACACTGAACATGTTATAAACACTAAGGCCACACTTCAAAGGATGATGTCATCAGGCTGATTACTAATGACACACACCAGTGTTGTTAACAAATACAGACTTTGGAAACACAGTTTGCCTCAATTGAAGTCTTCAAACAAATGCATTCAAAAATTCTAAACAGTAGAGAAAAATAGTTGACACCGTGAATAGCACAGGGCTCGGCTGAACATGTAGAAATAAGGTTTCTGTAGTTTTGATTAAAACTGAGCGTCTGCGAACAATATGAGATGTCCGCTGACTGAGCAGAACTGTTTAGACATCTTTAATATGGGAGTTAACAGGGGAGAAGGAGTGAGTTTCCTTGACTGTCGATGCATGAAAGTTACATTTTCTGAAAGAGGACAACAATAAATGTCTTAATATATAAATTGTGTACATGAGCGCAACTCAAACAAACTGAAAAGGGTTTAAAAGGGCTGAAGCAGAAGTAGGCAGAGGTTAGAGTTGGCCGCACTCTGGCGACGCCCAAAAAAAGTCCAACTTCCAAAAATATTTAACCTTTTTTACTGCTACTAGGGCAAAAACATAAACGTTATGAAAAAGTCATTTAGTACGTAATAGCAGAATTCTCCCAGAATTTACATTCTTTTAAAGTTTGAACATGAAAAAGCGGTTAAATGGGCAAGAAGACGAACAAAATTTGGCATAAAACCTATAATAATAAATACGCACAAGAAGAATTGGTGGTTGCTACTATACAACCCCTTTGCCAAAGTGAAAGCCCCGCTTTGAGGAAAACAAACTGGGATTGAGCTTTTCAGACTCCTTGCTGATACAGTCAGGAATCTGGCATGCCAGGCTAGCATTAGTAACCTATACATTAAAAGGGCAATTTTGTTTCTGTTTTTTTGTTAGTTTGCTTTGGCCAAGAGCCAGAAAAGAAAACTACAATTCCATATAAATTAAAGTTCACATTGGCAATTATCCTATTTGCGGACAATACCACTATTTTGTTTTCAGGTAATGACGAAATGAGATTACAATGGAGTTAATCTAAAGAAAATAAAGAAATAGTTTAACAGTTAAACACAGCAAAAACAAAAATGATGATTATTGGAAAGCAAAGAAGAGTTGAACAAAGTTAATGAGTTAATGATCATACATTTCTGGGTGTAATCCTCAGTCACAATGTTAGTTGGAGACCAGAAATAGCTAACATTTGTTTAAAAATAGTAAGAAGTGTCGCTTTTGAGCAGGCTTAAACATGTATTTAATCAAGGAAGCTCTCTCCATCTTATATTGTTCACTCATCCTACTGTATATTAATTACGGACTCCAACAAAAAGCCATACATACATAATGTGGGATTTAGAGATCATTTCAGCACACACTGTTCTTAAAATTATATACCCTAAAACGTTAAGACCTAGTTAAATTAAAAAACTTTGTTGACAGTATGCAAAGCTATGCAAGGAAGCCTTCCTTGTCTCATTAAAAAAAATTGCTTATTGAGAAGGAGGATATCATTTCACAGAAAAATACAATTTAAAAGTACAGTGAGCTTGAGGTGGTGTGACTTTGTGGAATGGTCTGGATGGATGATGATAACAACTTTGCTGCTATTTAAAAAATGTTATCTATTCAAAAAATATACAGAAGTTAAATAATGAAATTATAAATGTATCAAATCATAGCAATTAGAATAAAATTTAGGTGACAATGTACAAAGTAAAAATCAAACATGGTATGCAAAAACATCTTCTTTAAAAAGAACACTCTTAGCGCAGTCTGCTGTTGAGGTTTTATACACATAATGTAATTATTTAAAACTGATTGAAGAACAGAGGCAAACATAAGGCCGATTTAGACTTCTGTGTCGGGTGTACGCCGTAGTGTACGTCGTAGGCTATGCACGTAGGCGACGCAGTCGTGAGTATTTAGACTTCTGCGTATGTCTGTTTTGCTCTGCAGTACAGCGCCGAAACGCTAGTTGACGCGAGCGGGTTCCACTGTGTTTGAAAAGACATTTCAGTCTCCCCACGGAATTGTGCCATGGCAAAACAACATTGTGTGTCGTGGTCAGCCTGGTATGTAACTTGTATTGGTGTAAAATATAATGCACCAATAAATGACATGAGGGATATTTTTTTTTTTAAGTTTGTACTATACATACAAATAGTCGAACTATGTATAAGATAATGCCCCATGTAAAGGTGCAATGGTCTATAATTGTTTACATTAAATAGATGCAAAGGAGCAAACTATACAAATAATTTAACTGTGAGATCTTAATGTACTGTAACCTTAACCATAAAATATGCATACAGTAGGAACCAACATAATTGGTTCAAACTATATACACAAATTGTTTGATGTAAAAAAAAATAGTAAAAAACAGGTGCAATGGTCTTGAATTGTAAATTAAAAATAGATGCAAAAGAGCAAACACAGACACATGTGCTACTATATGTTAATGTTTATTTGCTGCATCAAATGATGCAAACTACAGTATAACCTGCATGAATAGGTGTGAACAGACAATAAATAAAAAAGCTAAAGTGCAAACTATATACAAAAAAAAAACAAAAGCAAAAGCGCAAACTGCAGATACAGTGCATTTCTATATCCATTGCCTGCGCTCTGTGGTCCTCCGTCACCGCCGCAGCATATCTGCAACAGTTTGTCCAAATCGGTCGCTCTCATCAATGCCTTGACACAGTCTCTGTTTAGCTCCACCCGCCGTTCCTCCAAATGAGCCTCCAACCGAGCAACCTGCACTTGGACCCACTACCAAGCACTTGCTACCACTTGGTAATCAGTCGTCATCGCTGTTGGCTGGAGGTCTCACAGCCGATAAACCAGTGGAGTTTGAGCTGGTATCAGTCCCATCCTGTGATTATGAAAGAAATAGCAAATACAAAAAAGTTATACATAAAAGATGATGCATTCATTATTAATTCCTAGATAGAGCTATAATAACTGCATATTCATACACTGCAAATGCTAAATTGTTCCATTTGTATTTTTTGTAAGCCAAATAAAATTACAATCCATTAGATTATATAAATACAACCCATTACATATAATTACAACCTATTACACATGCTTTTGGACTCACAGGTATATTATTTTTGCAAAAAAATCAATACCCCATGTGGTAGCATTGCTAGTTAAGTTAGCTAACCGAAACACAATAGAGGTACATAAAAGGACGTGCATTATCTTAT
This sequence comes from Neodontobutis hainanensis, assembly GCA_024349245.1. NCBI lineage: Eukaryota > Metazoa > Chordata > Actinopteri > Gobiiformes > Odontobutidae > Neodontobutis > Neodontobutis hainanensis. Next base: position 20,374 of record JALDNG010004004.1, read on the forward strand.
CGTCAAAGTTTGACTCCGTAAGCAGATGTTTGACATGAGGTGCCAGCCAAGATAGGAATATATAAAACGCTGTGATTTTTTTCCTCCTGGATCATCGCTCCTTGTGGCGAGTTTTTTACGGAGACTAATGTACTTGTCTCGACAGTTCTTCCATCTCTTCATGCACTCCGCTACATCTAAACCGATGTTGGAGATGGCTGTATTTCCTCACTTCTTCAATTGATCGCTCGGTAACTTGGTCCATTTCCATGTTGGCTCTTCACTGAATTTTGGAATTTAAAAATGGCGGGTGGTCCAGAGTGATGAAGATCATTCCGGAAATGCGTAGGAGGAAACGTGATACTACCAAGCCGACCAATCACAGATCTTGCGGTCTGCATCTTCGCGACGTGTAGTTACATTTTGGAGGAGGTGCGCGTCAGGCTACGGCGTAGGGTACGGCGTAGGGTACGGCGTATGGTACACGTCACTGCGTATGCTACGCCGTACCTACTACGCGCACCCGACGCAGAAGTATAAATTGGCCTATACTCTTGGGAGTCCCGCGTGCCTAAGTGTAAGGCAACACTCCAATTGAATGTGATTGGTCAGAATATACAACTGAGATACTATTATTATTCCTATAGTTAGATTCCTAGACTATACAGAGAGCTCACATCAGGCTATGCCAGGCTAACTAAATGCAGCTGCAAATATGAATACAATTTAAATACTTTTACTAACTTTTTTATTATTTATATGGTCTTTCTACAGCCGTAATTGATCAAAGAATTAACCCTTTCAGCAGAATGAGAAAATACGAAGAATAAAGAGATAACAGGGCTGTTGTTCTAAGATTAATTCTCTGTTGTACATGTTTCGATGGTAACCCACAAACGCGCTCTTCTCTGTGAAATGAGTAATGTCGCTAGGAGACAGACCCATCCTCATTCCAGAGATGAGAGGATACAAAATAAAATATGTATGGATGTATAGATTAATGTATATATGGATGGATGGATAAATAGAGGGAGGGTTGGATGGCTGGATATTGATGAATTGATGGATACAGGGATGTATGTATGGCTAGATGAATGTATGGATGGATGAATGGACGGCTCTGTGGGTGTGTGACAAGAATAGTCTTTCTTACTAACTTTTATTATTTATGTGGTCTTTCTACATTCATAATTGATCAAAGAATTAAACCATAACTCATTAAAAAGAGCACCTTTCAGCAGAATGAGAAAATACAAAGAATGAAGGGATAACAGGGCTGGGGTGGTAAAAAGAATTATCTGTGGTAACTGTGGTTTCCATGGTTACCCACAAACTCCTGTTCCATGAGAACTGTTGCTAGGAGACAGACCCATCTTTATTCTAGTGATGAAAGATACAAAATAGCATGTATGTATATACTGTATGGATGGATGTATGGATGGATGGATGTATGGAGGGTTGGATGTATGGATGTATGGAGGGTTGGATGGATGGATGGAGGGATGGATTGATGGATGAATGGAGGGTTGGACTGATGTATGGCGCTGTGGGTGTGTGGGGTGTGAAGAAGGAAAAAAAGAACATATGGTGTTAGAGATAGTCTGGTAGTCTCCAGATATGCTTCTTTAACCTGTGGAGAGATAAATAGGATCAAGGCCCAGTTCTCAGATTTAAGGTTC
>JALDNG010004005.1:0-21263 GCA_024349245.1 Neodontobutis hainanensis
AACGCAGACGTCTCATTAAATGTTCGTATATGGGTTCGTAATTTCACAATCACATAATGGCATCTTCACAAGCTCTACCCTAATCTGTGGAAGCAGTGCTTTTTCAATTAAACGCATAAGGCATTCATTTTTCATATACAGCTCATAAAAGTGGTTTATTAATTTGCAGATGCAGTCTAAAACATGAATATAACTGTGCTTCTTTATGCTGTATACTTTTTACATGTATATGTATTTCTCCATACAAGGACTACACTGAGAGCATGACAACATATTTAAAACCTAACTCCCTGTGTAGTTTACAGGTTTTATTTTGAGTGTTTTATCATTTTGACATTTAGAGGTAAAGCCATTACTAAGCCATATGTTTTATAATATTTTGAATAGAATGACATATATATTTGTGTGTGCATTGTGTAAAATGTTATAAGTTTAAAGAGCAAAGTTTGGACAAGTCCAGAAAGGACAAACTGAGAACAACTGGAGGAGAAGTATATTTGTGTTTCTTTTTGAGTACACATGATTGTATGCAAATTAAGGGTTTGATCCTACAAAATAAATGAAGACCTATTAGTTGCAACTTTTATCTCATACAATAAAAAAATAATATATATATATATATATATATATATATATATATATATATATATATATATATATATATAAATAACCCCTCTCCATTTAAAGACCTATGTTGACTGTAATTGAGCACCACCTTTTGCTCTTTTTCCAGAGCCATGGCTCCAAAACACACGCTTTCACTCGAATGTTTACTTTAGTGGGTTTTTTTTGCTTTGCAGAAGGGGGTTGTTCTGATGCAACAATCTGACATTGTGTGAGTAAAAGCCCAAAAACAGCCAACACAGTCTCTCCCATCTAATGGATTTGAGAATCAAAGGTATCTGGAATATGAAGTTACACAAATAAATTTACCAAAACTTAATTTGTCATGCACAAATATAATGCAAGTTATTAAATGCATCCCAACAGTGTTTTATTTGTCGTTGTGCATATTAAAATCATGAATAAACTGATCCTAATCAGTGTTGCCTGTGACGTCCTTAAAAGGCTTTAAAGACTGTATTAGATAATACTCTCAGCCACAAACACTCTAGCACAAAAAATGTTGAATAGCTACATTTGGGAAAACTACATATGTAATATAATATTGCCAGTTTATATTGTTACATGTTTATTTCTTACCAGTTACAGACAAAACATATTAACAGATTATTATGCATGTGAAAAAAATGTAATATTTATCTAATTTTCACTTTGATTTCTCAAATTACGATACAGTAACATTAAGAAAAGGTTTAAGTAAAAGCATCTGGACTCAGTTTTCAAGGTGAAGATGTTTCGTTTCTAATTCCAAGAGACTTTATCAATTCTGAGTTCAACTGGAAAGAGAGCTGAGCTTATATCTCTAAAGGGAGGGGTATCACCTGAAACCAAACCTGATGGGCCAGGCTGTTCTGGTCTCACCGTCGTTAGTCATGAAAGAGAAGTGTGACTCCAAATGTGAGAGTCGTTAAGGCTCAGTGTCATGGCCGCGGGCTCAGGAACAGGAAGACTCCAATGCAAGCAAACCCAAACTCCAAGAAAACGTTAAACTAAATTTATTTTTTAAGAGAAACAGACGCATACAAAAATCCAAAAACCAAAATTCTCCCAGAACCGAAAACACAGGCAAAAATCCAGAGAAAATGAAAATACCAAAACCACGGACTAGAAAATTCACAAGTGGCGACAAAAGGAACACAGACCAAACTTACGGGTGACGGTGACGGTGACAGAGACAAAGACAATGACCTGGTACTGAGGGGAAGGACAAACAGGTATAAATAGACACAGACAACAAGGGACAGGTGAAACATATTAGGGCGGAGCAGGTAATCACACAGGAGGGAAAAACACAAGGCAGGAAGTCAAGCATGGACACAGACAAGGGCACGACATTTCAAAATAAAGTCCATTGAATACAACACAAACCGGAAACAATATAAAACAGACATGAATCATGACAGTACCCCCCCCTTAAAGGCCGACCACTGGGCGGCCTAACACTCCTATAACCCAAAAATCCTTTCTTTCGACATTTCCTGGGTGGGTGGAGGGGGTCAGTCGGAGGAACAAGTCCACTAGACAACTGGCACGGGACACACTCAGGAAAGGCTTGGGGAACCGATGCGGCGGGTCCGGCCCTTGGACACTGGTTGGCCGGACGGGCGCTAGGGAGAAACGTGGTGTTGGATCCAGCCCTCTAACTACTGGCTGGGCCGGGACACTCGGGAAGTCTGATGAGTCGGGTCCGGCCCTCTAATACTGATCGGCCGGACGGCGCTCGGGTACACTGGTGAGTCGGGTCCGGCCCTCTGAACTGGTCGGCCGGACGGGGCACTCGGGTTACAGATGCGGCACGTCCGGCCCTCGGAACTGGTCGGCCGGACGTGGCGCTAGTGGAAGGGAATATGCCGGAACAGGCACAAGGGGGGAAAAAATTTTGTGCCGGGATGGGAACACACGGACGGGACTTGCAGAAGGACGGACTAAGGACCAGGTAGGGACAGGAAACTCCGGACATGGCAGGGACAGGAACTCCGGACATGGTAGGGACAGGAAACTCCGGACATGGTAGGGACAGGAAACTCCGGACATGGCAGGGACAGGAAACTCCGGACATGGCAGGGACAGGAAACTCCGGACATGGCAGGGACAGGAAACTCCGGACATGGCAGGGACAGGAAACTCCGGACATGGCAGGGACAGGAAACTCCGGACATGGCAGGGACAGGAAACTCCGGACATGGCAGGGACAGGAAACTCCAGACAGGCAGGGACAGGAAACTCCAGACAGGCAGGGACAGGAAACTCCGGACATGGCAGGGACAGGAAACTCCGGACATGGCAGGGACAGGAAACTCCGGACATGGCAACGACAGGAAACTCCGGACATGGCAACGACAGGAAACTCCGGACATGGCAACGACAGGAAACTCCGGACATGGCAACGACAGGAAACTCCAGACATGGCAACGACAGGAAACTCCAGACAGGGCAACGACAGGAAACTCCAGACAGGGCAACGACAGGAAACTCCAGACAGGGCAACGACAGAAAACTCCGGACAGGCTGGGAGAACAAGGAACAAAAACTCATGGACAGGCTGGGAGAACAAGGAACAAAAACTCATGAACAGGCTGGGAGCACAAGGAACAAAAACTCGTGAACAGGCTGGGAGAACAAGGAACAAAAACTCATGAACAGGCTGGGAGAACAGGGAACAAAAACTCATGAACAGGCTGGGAGGACAAGGAACAAAAAACAAAGGGCCAGGCTGGGAGGACAACAGAGACGACCAGACGAGGATGAACCAGACGAGGAAGGACCAAACGAGGGATGAACCAGACGAGGATGAACCAGACGAGGAAGGACCAAACGAGGGATGAACCAGACGAGGGATGAACCAGACGAGGGATGAACCAGACGAGGGATGAACCAGACGAGGGATGAACCAGACGAGGGATGAACCAGACGAGGGATGAACCAGACGAGGAATGAACCAGACGAGGAATGAACCAGACGAGGGATGAACCAGACGAGGAGAGGTCAGGCTGGGAAGGACCGTATGGGCGACCAGACGAAGGGTGAACCAGACGAAGGGTGAACCGACCCAGACGAAGGATGAACCGAACCAGACGAAGGATGAACCGGACGAAGGGTGAACCAGACGAAGGGTGAACCAGACGAAGGATGAACCAGACCAGACGGAGGATGAACCAGACGGAGGATGAACCAGACGAAGGATGAACCGAACCAGACGAAGGATGAACCGAACCAGACGGAGGATGAACCGAACCAGACGAAGGATGAACCAGACGAGAAAAGGGGCCAGACGAGGAAAGGGGCCAGACGAGGGAAGGAGCCAGACGAGGGAAGGAGCCAGACGAGGGAAGGAGCCAGACGAGGGAAGGAGCCAGACGAGGGAAGGAGCCAGGCGAGGGAAGGAGCCAGGCGAGGGAAGGAGCCAGGCGAGGGAAGGAGCCAGGCGAGGGAAGGAGCCAGGCGAGGAAGGAGCCAGACGAGGGAAGGAGCCAGGCGAGGGGCGGAGCCAGGCGAGGGGCGAGCCACTCGAGGGAGAGCCACTCGAGGGAGAGCCACTCGAGGATGGGCCTCTCTGGGGGCTGAGAGCGTACTCTCAGGGAAAACTCTCTGGGGCTGAGACGTACTCTCAGGAAAACTCACTGGGGGCTGAGACGTACTCTCAGGGAAAACTCTCTGGGGCTGAGACGTACTCTCAGGAAAACTCTCTGGGGGCTGAGACGTACTCTCAGGAAAAACTCTCTGGGGGCTGAGACGTACTCTCAGGAAAACTCTCTGGGGGCTGAGGCAAAGACTCTGAAAACAGTTCTGGGGGCTGGCGAAGACTCTGGAAACAGTTCTGGAGGCTGGAAGACTCTGGAAACAGTTCTGGAGGCTAGCGAAGACTCTGGAAACAGTTCTGGGGCTGAAGCGAAGACTCTGGAAACAGTTTTGGCGCTGAAGCGAAGACTCTGGAAACAGTTCTGGGGCTGAAGGAGACTCTGGAAACAGTTCTGTGGGCTGAAGCGAAGACTCTGGAAACAGTTTTGGCGCTGAAGCGAAGACTCTGGAAACAGTTCTGGGGCTGAAGCGAAGACTCTGGAAACAGTTCTGGGGCTGACACGAAGACTCTGGAAAACGGTTCTGGGGCTGACACGAAGACTCTGGAAGAACAGTTCTGGGGCTGACACGAAGACTCTGGAAAACAGTTCTGGGGCTGACACGAAGACTCTGGAAAACAGTTCTGGGGCTGACACGAAGACTCTGGAAAACAGTTCTGGGACTGACACGAAGACTCTGGAAAACAGTTCTGGGGCTGACACGAAGACTCTGGAAAACAGTTCTGGGGCTGACACGAAGACTCTGGAAACAGTTCTGGGACTGACACGAAGACTCTGGAAAACAGTTTTGGGGCTGACACGAAGACTCTGGAAAACAGTTCTGGGGCTGACACAAAGACTCTGGAAAACGGTTCTGGGGCTGACACGAAGACTCTGGAAAACAGTTCTGGGGCTGACACGAAGACTCTGGAAGACAGTTCTGGGGCTGCGGAGTCTCAGTTCAAGACCAGGTCATTCTGTCATGGCCGCGGGCTCAGGAACAGGAAGACTCCAATGCAAGCAAACCCAAACTCCAAGAAAACGTTAAACTAAATTTATTTTTTAAGAGAAACAGACGCATACAAAAATCCAAAAACCAAAATTCTCCCAGAACCGAAAACACAGGCAAAAATCCAGAGAAAATGAAAATACCAAAACCACGGACTAGAAAATTCACAAGTGGCGACAAAAGGAACACAGACCAAACTTACGGGTGACGGTGACAGAGACGAAGACGAAGACAGAGACAATGACAATGACCTGGTACTGAGGGGAAGGACAAACAGGTATAAATAGACACAGACAACAAGGGACAGGTGAAACATATTAGGGCGGAGCAGGTAATCACACAGGAGGGAAAAACACAAGGCAGGAAGTCAAGCATGGACACAGACAAGGGCACGACATTTCAAAATAAAGTCCATTGAATACAACACAAACCGGAAACAATATAAAACAGACATGAATCATGACACTCAGGAGAGTCGTTGGTGCCACTGCTCCATTCAGGTGCAGGGTCATTAGTGTTATTGTTCTATTCAGGTGCTGTGTTTGTTGTTCTAAGGTGAGGCTCTTTTGTTTTAGATTTAAGAACTCTTAGACAGTTATGTCGGTGAAACTAAACAACAGCTTCACAAGAGGATGTATCAGCACAGAAGAGCCAATCCTGGACCTGAGTCTGAGTCCATCTCCACCTCAAAGAGAAAGCACATTCCTTTGAAGACAGCAATTTTATCCAGAGAGGCCAGATGGTTTGAGAGAGGGGTGAAGGAAGCCATTTTTGTGAAAATGTAAAAGCCTTTGTTGAACAGAGGAGGTGGCCTCAGATTCATGTTGCCCAGTATTTACAACAGTGTTCTTAAACCTAAAACTAAAGAGCCTCAACCTAGAACAACAAACTTAACACCTGAATAGAACAATGACACTAACGACCCTGCACCTGAATGGAGCAGTGTCACTAACGACTCTCACATTTGGAGTCACACTGTCCTTTCATGACAAACGACGGACAGAACAGCCTGGTCCATCAGGTTTGGTTTCAGGGGAAACTCCTGCCTCTAGAGATATAAACTCAGCTCTCTTACCAGTTGATCTCAGAAGTAATAAAGTTTCTTGGCATTAGAGACGAAACAACTTGAAAACTGAGTCCAGATGCTTTTACTTAAATCTTTTCTTCAAGATGTCCTGGATGACTGAGAACCTTCACAGACATGATACAGTAAAATATATTTATACATACAGTACGGGTTTAAGCATATTCTAAACAAATTAAGTCCTTATGTTGTCCAATTGTGAATAAAATAATAATAGTCAAAGTAATAATCACAGTAGCCAAAACAATAGATTATGCAGGAGTCAAATCAGGTCATCTATATGGAGCAACATCATCTGAAGTTAACTGGAGACCATTCATGGTCTCCAGTTAACTTCAGATGATGTTATATATATATTCATAAATATGTCTGTTACGATCTATAGTCACCCAGGTTCTCCATATGATCCAATTCCTTAACTGTATTGTTCTTTAGCCATGAGACAGTAACCTCTTTCTAGGTCAACAAAAGTAGGATTGTCAAAAATATAAGTGTATCATAAGTGTGTACCGCTCTTAAACTATTGAGCTGATTTGGGAGACCACACATCTGTGAAATGCAGAAATAGCGTCAAACTTAGGATTGTTCCTGTGAGTGTTCCTGTCCTTGTTCCTGTTAATGTGTGATCTCTTACGCCTCGGCTGTGTTCGTGTGTAACGCGCCCGTGCTGTCTGCTGCTGCGTGCCTGGAATATAAGGCAGTGCATGATGGGAACAGATGAAGAGATCGGTGCTGTATCCAGGGGCAACACAGGTAACAAGAGGATAAGCACTGAAGACTCAGGACGCTGTGTGCCTCAGGACGCTCTCAGACTCTCACAGACAAGGACACACATGGCACCACAGGGTTCAAAAAGACGTTTGTTGACCTCCTAAATTACTAGACGGACATCCTGAAGGAATACATGGGACTAAGACCAAAGATAATTGCCCTCTATGAAGAAAAGGAGCATGCTAAATTTAAATTGGTCAAAATATCTGAATATCTTTATTTATCCAGGTAAATTGTTTGAGAAATAGTTCTTAATTACAAATACAACCTGGCCAAGAGGTCCTAGAAGGAATAAACAAACACACACAGACTGTTCATAGACAAGAGACACAGTCAGAACACAATAAACACAACACAGTACAACACAGAACAACTATGTGCAAACAGGATAATAACCTTGATGAGGACAATCTGCATTTGATTGTTTTTTTTTTATTTTATTTATTTTTTGTAATAATAATAATGTGTCTTTCAAGATATCGTCCAAATTTCAAAAACATTTTTTTCTGAATACCTATCATTTTTTAGATGCTTGAAATGTCACTTTTGTCTCAAATGCAGCATTTTTCCTTTTCCCATTGATTACTTGGTTATTGTCAATTGAACCACTCAAAGCTTGTGTCTTGTCTATTTCAGACCCCGTGACCTCCCGAAAGACGCATTGTTGTCTACATCACTATGTAACAGAAAGTGTCTTTAGCAAAATCCGCATTAGATTATTGTCTCAATCTATTTTTTCTGCAGACATTAGATACACATAAGATATCTAGGATAAATCTTTCTATAAAATATTCTTGACATAAAACCCTGTGCATAGCACTTTAAATAATAAAATACGTTATTACAGCCTTTCCACAGACGCATATTTGTGAAGTCTTTTTATGATAACATTAACACAAGTAGAGCTCTAATAAGCTCTCACATTTATATAAGGATCATAATTCTATGCAACATTTGTTTGCTGAGATATTGAGAAATAGTTACAGTTTACAAAGAAATGTGATAAGCAATGAAGTAGCAGGTGTTGAGAGATTTCTGTAATCCTTCCTAAAATGTAATTAGTGCAAATAAAACCTTTAAGTCTGTTCATGTTGTTCATAAAACAAACATTAGAGACACCTGTTGCATGTCTCTTATTTTATGCAGCAGTTGGATGCTTGCATTTGTAAGTTTCATTTGTAACTCAAAAAATCCATCTTGTACTGCTCCAACCAAAGCATCTGCCTCGAAACGGATGGAGTTTATCCAGCAGCACCGACAGATATGAGACAGTTTTAGGTTTGATTTAGCAATCATTATGCCATTATCTAAGAAATATGGTGTTGCTCTTTTTGAATAAAACTGAGGTTACTCACAGACTGTGTAGTTACCAGTTACTTCTCTCAAATAGTAACTGTATTAGTAACATAGTTACATTATTATAAATGTAACTAATTAACAGATAAACTATTGTGTTGAAAAAAAAATCTAAATAGACACACATATCACTTCAATTATTCCGTACATCCTTTGTACATAAAAATTGAAAAAAATATTTAAAATAATCTGATATCACTAAACTGCTCGGTATGACACCTTAATAAACCTGTTCATTTATAACGCTGTTTGTCCCATCACTGCTCACAGATGATAAATCCAAATTGCTGACCAGTTATTAATTTAATGCATCCTGCCCTTTGCATTTGTTCTAAATGAAAGTGGTCTCATCCAGCCTTGTGTGGTGTCAGGCTTTACTTCCCTGTGACTTTGACTTCTCACAGATGTCTCCTCGCTCCTCAGAGCAGCATTAAGAGATCTGGACCAGATGGGACACAGAGAAGTGCTTCCATTTCAAGTGAAGAGTACGAAGATAAAAATAAGAGACATTAAAGTGTGTCATCTGCCAACATTAAAACGCATTGCATCTGAATTTGAAAGATCTTTTGAAAGATTCGTTCTCAAAGAAACTATTCCCACATATTGTAATTTTCTTTTAATTTGTCACCAGTGTGTGACTATAACAGACTGATCAGAGTTTGTGTATTCCAGCTTCAGCCCACAGCGCACTGATTAGTCCTTCCTGTCAGCTCGGTGGTGCAGTAATCACAGAAATCACCTGGCGGCCTGATTAGTTGGAACACAGAGCTTCACATTTCTGCCTCTTTCTGACTCATGATTGGCCCCTACACATTCACCAGCCTCATACTGTTTCAAAACTTTACACAACACTTGACCTGACGCGTTAAAGTATTTCTGAATAAAAGAATAAGTCAAGATTGTATTGTTGCTTCTGTACTGTTTGTCTCGGTCGGACATTTTCCGGTGGTTGCCAGGAAACTGCTGTGAGGCCACTCTGACACATTTCAGGAGGTCACAATGACATGACGATGACTTTTAGCTTTTGAGTTTCAAGGCAAACCTTTTCTATTCTGAAACACAATAGTAACTTCCTCCACAGATGATGCACTGTAAAACAAGTTCAGTCTTTTATATTGTGTCCTGCAGCAACACCTGGACAACAACGACAAAAAAAAAAAAAAAAACGTTTGTTTAAAGAATCTGTTATTCAAAGCAGGGAGAGCTAAGATGGTGTCTTATTTTTGTGCTAATTTGGTACAACCATTAACTACTACAGTTAGGATCACTGTTCTTCTGTTTCCAAAGTGAACTTGGGTTGACTTTTTTAGGGTCTAGTACATATGTATTTGACTAAAGTACTAAAATGTAATATTGTGTTTAACATCAGAGGTTGTAGGTAAAAAATAAAACTGGAAAAAAGCAAAAGATTAAGAAAAAAAGAGTCTATTGTTGTGATTTTTGTGACACTAGACTAGTTTAAATAGTTTAATGTGTCAATGTGTTATTGTGGCTGGAGTCAGTTCCAGCTCCAGTGTCAGTTCCAGCTCCGGTCTGACGCTCCAGCTCCAGTGTCAGTTCCAGCTCCAGTGTCAGTTCCAGCTCCAGTGTCAGTTCCAGCTCCGGTCTGACGCTCCAGCTCCAGTGTCAGTTCCAGCTCCAGTGTCAGCTTCAGCTTCAGTGTCAGTTCCAGCTCCAGTGTCAGTTCTAGCTCCGGTCTGATGCTCCAGCTCCAGTGTCAGTTCCAGCTCCAGTGTCAGTTCCAGCTCCGATCTGACGCTCCAGCTCCAGTGTCAGTTCCAGCTCTGGTCTGACGCTCCAGTGTCAGTTCCAGCTCCGGTCTGATGCTCCAGCTCCAGTGTCAGTTCCAGCTCCAGTGTCAGTTCCAGCTCCAGTGTCAGTTCCAGCTCCAGTGTCAGTTCCAGCTCTGGTCTGACGCTCCAGTGTCAGTTCCAGCTCCGGTCTGACGCTCCAGCTCCAGTGTCAGTTCCAGCTCCGGTCTGACGCTCCAGTGTCAGTTCCAGCTCCAGTGTCAGTTCCAGCTCCGGTCTGACGCTCCAGCTCCAGTGTCAGTTCCAGCTCTGGTCTGACGCTCCAGTGTCAGTTCCAGCTCCGGTCTGATGCTCCAGCTCCAGTGTCAGTTCCAGCTCCAGTGTCAGTTCCAGCTCCAGTGTCAGTTCCAGCTCCAGTGTCAGTTCCAGCTCTGGTCTGACGCTCCAGTGTCAGTTCCAGCTCCAGTGTCAGCTCCAGCTCTGGTCTGACGCTCCAGCTCTAATCCTACACACTAGTGCAGATTCCTTGCTGTTTGCTATTTACTGCTATTCACTAAAGTTTGTTCCGAACCCTCTCTGAACTTTTGAGTCCTGTGCCACCGTAACAGATCTTGTAATAATAACTTAGACACAACCATTTGTCCAATAAACCAAAAGTCAGTCTTTTTTATTTTCCAGGAGGCAGGAAAAATGGATGCAGATTAAACCAGAGAAAAACCCGGCCTGGCAAATGAAAAAGTTTTACTTCTTTTAATAAGTCATCGCAAAATGATGCCCTGTAGCAACCGATAAGGTAATATCTACTAAAAAAATTGAGCCAATAAGGCATTAACCTTTTACAATAATATAATATTTGAATACGTTATTGAGTGTAATTTTTACATTTTCAAAGGATGTTTTTCTTTTTTTTTTTTTTTTTTTTTAATACAAGGCTAATATTGTAAAAACTTATTACATTATTGGAAAAAGGTTATTACCTTTTTGCCTCAAAAGGTTTATTACATTATTATTGGTCATTATTACATTATTGGTAATGGTCAATGTTGTGGGGCTCGGGTAGAAGACAGGCTCAGTGGTTGGGGTTCCAGACCCACTACACTTGAAAGTCATTGGGTCTGGCAGGCCAGGCTAACTCTTAATCTGTGGATACATCTCACCCAACACTGTAGACAAGCTTTTTCAGTTTTACTCGAACAGTGACATACAGCAACTTTTTCAATCAGTGATGATTAAAGGCAGCCACTAAACGTGAAGTGAAACCTTCACTTTGGCAGAATATTAAGGCAAAAAGGAGCACATTCCTAAGAGTATCCTCCAGATCCAGCCCTACTGTTTTGCCAAAATTCAAGTTTTTTTTTACAGTTTCCTTGAACAATTTCTAATGCTGCAAACTATGAATGGACATAAATTTCATCCCAAAATCTCACACCATTGCTGTCAGTTTCTCTTGTAATTGTGAAAACTGAACTCCTCGTCTTGTCGCTCCAGTCAGTCCCCGGTCTAATGAAACTGAAATCTTCCTCCACTTTGAAGCCAAAGACAGTCGGCTCAGTCTCAGATGAAAAATGCATTTGAATTATTGTCTACTGCCTTTCATCCTTGTATCGAGATTTAAATTTTACCTTCTTGTGTGCGGCATCATTAGTTGAGTTTTCTAAAGAGCGGATGAAGTGATTATTGACCCCAACTGAACTTTTCCCTTTTTTAAGTCAAAGAATTTAATAAAAAGTCATAGGACACTTGGATTAATCACATCACAGCTAAGTCTAAGCCCCTCCACACTGCTGTCTAACATATTAAAACTCACATTTCTGTGTGTCCCGTGAGGTTAGGCATTAATGTAATCATAAAAAAGTCAGATGTGAAGGAAATGGATCAAATTGATTAAATATTTATGCACACATCAAGGCAGTGTTCTTTAGTTCTTGTGAGGGATGGCACCACTTTATTGTCTGCCTTAGCAAAAAATGTAAGGCCACTTTGAATTTTCTTTCACTGACGACTGACCTTGACAAGAATTTAAATACTACAGAAAATGAAGTAGAAAAACTCCCTCTAAATCAAAGGTACTGGAAGTAAAATTTCCTGTTGGAAATGGTGGAAGTGTCTGGGGAGTTGGAGGTCTGGCCTCATGTAAAAGGCCCAAATGTAATGGATAAAAAGAGGGTTCATTCAAGTCAGCAATCATTGTTTTTCTTTCCAGTGTTTTTAGTTTATCTTCATCAAAAGATTAAACATAATCAAGAAACACAAATGTAATTATGTCTATGAGGGTTGTACCTTGGCATGTGTTGGCTGCTGGTTTATGCAGGTTTTGCCATTCTGGTGTTGAAGGTGTGCTTTACCAGATCCCACTTGATCTACTGTCCAAAAACAGCTTTGTTCAGGTAAATTGGTGGATTCTAAAATGCCCTTTAGTGAATGAATATGAGAGTAGTTGTTTTTCAGTGTGTGTTTGTCCTTATGTTCAGGAAGCAATTGAATAAATGCCTACCTCCATGAAAAGGCCTGCAATTGGCCAAATTGACCAGGGTGCTTCAAACATGATGCTCACATCAAGCATTCATTTCTTTAAGTTCACTGCTGTATCATTTCAAACATTTTTTTTTTTTTGAGATTTGTGACTTTCATCAGAGTGTGGCTTTTTGGAGCTGATTTCAAACACTGAGCATTTGCTGTTTTATTCATGGTTGTTTTGGTTTGGATCTCTGCGACTACATGCAAACAGAGCGGCACAAATTATTCATGCGTTCTGCCTTCACCTAAAGCTGCAGTAATACAGCAGATTAAACCTGGAGGGCACACGGTTCGTTTTGAATGTTTGTTTGGCCTGAAGGGAGCTGCTGCAGTGACGCTCCCCTCCGGCCAAATAAACACGAACTATTACTCTTTAAGATGAGTTTTAAATGCATTATGAATATTTATTTTAAAACATTTGATTTTAAATGTGGTTTTATAAATGTATTTCTTTCTCTCCAGATACTGTAGACTGTTCATAAAACATCCTGCTTCCTTAAGTCGGACCAGTTCATCAAACAACTCTACAAACAAACTACAGACAACCCTACTTCAAAATCCCTACTGCTTAAAACCACAGGCCATTTGACTTTCCTTAATAACATTTGTCTTGGGGTCTTTTCGTTCAGTGTTTAAGAATGTTTGGTCATGAATCCAGAACACATCATTGTCCTTGACTAAAGTGAGCTGAGGTGAGACAAACAGACAAATAACAGTCATCAAAGTCACCAAGCCTTTACCGGACTCTGCCCTGTTTCCTCCTTTCTGCAAAATGGATGTTTGAGTCAGCATGTTTGACTTAAAAGATGAACATACTTATTAAATGATGAAATTTACAAATTAAAAGGGTATTTTTCCTTTTTCAGCATTGATTAAAAAGGATCAGAAAATGTATTGTTAAGTTAATAATGGACAAAAGTTTAGTTAATTCACAAATTTGACTTCATAAAAAAAAAAAAAAAAAAAACTTGCATATTAAGAGTTGATCAATATACTAAATGTTAAAACTTTTTCAGTTCCAAATACCATTTAGCTTCTCCTGTTGTTGCTTTATGTCCCTTTCCTCTGCAACAATAATATAATATAAATCTTAAACAAGAGTCATTGAATGTGTTCACCTGCTGCTCATTGGTGTAGCATACATTTAGGTGCCAGATATAAAACTGACTCAACTGAATAACTAAAGCTGTTGAGCTTGTTTAACTTGTCCGTACTTAACTATACTTAATGGATCATTTAACGTAACAGCTGCCTGAACCGTTGAGAAATTGAGTTTAATCAGTTTACGCCATGACTTGGATGAAAGAGAACTAGAGTGGATGGAGAACAGTAACAGCTGCTGCTCTCAGAGACTGTTGTCCTGTGGAGGCAGTGGGGGGGTCACATCTGCCCAAAACACAGAAGTATTTCACTGCTGTCCTCCGTCAGTGCTGTTCACACGCCTCTGTGTCATGTTCAGCCGAGTCAACACACAAATATAAGTTACCAGGTATTGGTTTTCTTTGAGCCTGGCGTTCTCTACATTATTATATATATTTTTTGTGTGTTTTAACTCTTTCCAGTGCCATTATGCTGAAATCTGTTCTTGTAAATCAACAGTGATGTTTAATGAGGCCATAGCTACTTACAGATTCATTGTGTTTTTCTTCAACATGAAACAAAAAAACCTGGTTGCACATCAAAAGTACTATATATAAAATGTAAAGATCACTTGTGATTTTCAGTTCTTCTGTCAAAGTTCAAATGTATTTTTGGTAAATTCTGACTCCGCAAAAAAGAATAAGACGAAGAAATTCTTTGTTTCCAGCCCTGCATGAGCAAATTTAGCCAAAGTCAAGCCACAAAGGCAGAAAGAAACTTGGTGAAGAACATGGGGAAATGGAAAAAGAGGAACGCGATTGAGCGAGGAAGTGAGAAGAGGTAATTCTGATTGTGAGAAATGTCTGATAGAAAAGGAAGACTCGTACTTAAAGCGATAAGGCAGACATTTTGTGAAACTTTTTATTTCTCTCACATTGAAGCCCATTATCTGTCCTTTTCTTCTGCCTTATCTTTTTCCATTCCACATCTTTTATTTAGGCGCTCTGAGCTGTAATAATAATGGGATGTCTAGTCTGACTTTGTAAGTAGCCATTTGACAACAGAAGGAGCAAACTTCTTCAAACAACAGCTGCTTTTCTAAGTCTGAGGTGAGTGGTTTATAATTCGATCTAGTTTGACGTCGGCAGTGATGAAGTGCTCACTTCTTGGTATTCTTTCATTGAGAAAGAAAGTCACATTTTTTGGGATTGTTTAGGTCTGCTTTCTCAAAGTAAATGAAATGTAAAATAAATATTGGGACAATGTGCCTTTGGTGAGCGGAGACATTATTTTCAATAATATAAATGTTTATGTATTCAGTAAAACAAAACATTTATTTTGTAGTGTCTGTGTGTATATAGATATTTATATAAAATCACAAAAAAATAACATTCTTTTTGAAGGAACTTCTCATTCATGTTTCTTTTTTAACAAAGCCTTGTCATGGCTGCTCGTTAGATCACCTGAGCAACCAGCCACTCCCGGGCTGCACACCTGCCGGCCATTACAATCAGGCAGGTATATAAGCAGCCAACACACACCTCCTGGTGCCAGATTGTTCTACTGACTCCAGACGAACACAGCCGGTGGTGCGTGAACTTGCAAAAAACAATCCCAGTCCCCCTGAATGCCGCGCCCCGGGCGGCCCCCTGAATGCCGCGCCCCGGGCGGCCCCCTGAATGCCGCCCGCGGCGGCCCCTGAATGCGCGCGCCCGGGCGGCCCCTGAATGCCGCGCCCGCGGCCCCCTGAATGCGCGCCCGAGTCTTTTGTACCAGCTCGTCACTGTGTGTTGCTGGCTGTCCTTTGGGTCTGACGGGTCGTGTCCAGTTAATCCACAACTCCTGTATTTGTTGCTGCTGGCTCATTAAAGATTACAGTGTGATATTCTGAGCCTGCTGTCGTGCGTTACGTTCCTGAGTCCACCACTACACCTTTAAAGTTTAGGGTGTACTGTTTTTGCTTCTGTCGCTCATCAGTAAACAATGCATTTTCCACCATTAGATGTGCTTGTATATTGCACAAGAGATGCGTTCAGTGTTGTGGCTCTACATCATGGTTTCACCAAACACTCCTGGTCATGAACTTTGCATAAGAGGAAGTCAAACAAGTGTTTATCTGGACAATAACACTGAGGTCTAAATAAAGGCATTTAGGTGAAGTTGGCGGTCAAGAACTTATTGCTTTCCTCAAACCAATGTTTGCTTTGGTGTCAGCAATGTTTTCCCAAGTCTGTTTGTCTTAAAAGGCTGGAAACTTGTGCATATCGTAACATAACCTTGAGATTTTGTAAAAATGCTTTAAATTGCTTGAGGTTATGTTACAAACTGATCTCTCTCAAACAATCATTTAAATGTCTTTGCTGCTGAAGGTATTGAGAGTTGGGGGTTTTGGAAGCGTTGTGGGCGCTCTTCCCACTCGGCACAGTGCCTTTGGCAAAGACAGATGTTTTAACTTCACTTGGAGAGTTATTGTATTACATAATTAATATTGGTTCAAATGAATGTCACTTTAGTCAGGCAGCAATAACTCCCTTTATTATTTTTTTTTAATGGAGCTTTTACATTCATTCATTCATTTTCTACCGCTTTGTCCCGTTAGGGGTCGCGGGTGACTGGAGCCTATCCCAGCAGCTTTGGGCCTGAGGCGGGGTACACCCTGGACAGTGGCCAGTTAGTCGCAGGGCTGACTTTTACATATTCTGATAAATTTTGCGTAGGTGTCGGTAGAGTCAAGGGCTGTGATAATACACAACAGGCTTTTGGTTTTAACATCCGTGGCCCAATCTCAAACTGCCTGTAATCTACTCTGTACAAGAACACCCTAAAACCACTGAAGGAAATGTCACAAACACCAGTTAAAGAATCCCACATGAATAGTGCTGTGAGCTTTCTCAACTTTAATAATCCGATCAAAATTCTTGATACTTGCTGATCATAAAATTACATGGAAATCTCAAAGAAAATGTAGAAATAAAGATATAAAAAATTGCAAATGCAAAATTTTACAAATTAAAATGTAATTTGGACAAACGTGCATTATATATTGTCTAGAGACAGGGAAATGCATATAAAACTAATACCAAACTGATAATTTGGTTACCAAAAAAGGCAATAAAAATTACTACCAACTAACAAACCCTTCATTAATCTATAAACATTAAAATTGTATGACTTAGTAGACTTGAATACTGTAAAACTTATGTTTAAAGTTAAGCAGCAAATAGTTCCACAAACCAGACAGGCCATATTTAAGTGTCTAGACACCACTTATGGTCTCAGAGACTGATAAATTAAATACATTTTTTGGACATTGCCCATGTTTTTGACCCAGAGGTTTCCCTGGCGTCTTGTGTACCTTTTTTACTGTTTGATTAAACTTGGATTTACCTTGAGTGGTAAGTCCTATTTTCTGTGGGCCCACTCGTCAAATTGGGGTCTTGTCAAATGTGTTTCTGGGAACAGTAATGTGTTGGCATGGCTCAGATGCTTTATTTCAAACACATTGCATTCTCATCATCTTCCTGTCTCCATGGAAACTCCAACAAACTCCGACATGATCTGAACACTAAAGTGAGTTGGACGAAAACCAAATGCCCGTTCCACGAGGGCTGAGCACAATTCACATGCAGAGCATATTGTCAGGCACATTGAGCTGAACTAGATTGTCTCTGTGTGACTGTAGCTGCTGATGGCTCTAATGTCACCTGAGAGGAGACCGGATGAAAACTCAAAACCTGGAAATTGTTTTTTTTTTTTGTTTTTTTTGGCTGATGGTTCGATTCTTTCAGTTTGTAGTCTGTGTGGTCTAATCTGAGAGAGGTACCTGTAGATTGTATTTATTTTATTACATCTCATTAGTCAATAGAGGTGAGGATGTTTGGGTGCTGTTCAGACAAGTGTGACTGATGTGAGGCCAGACAGGTAGGGAGGGATAAGGCCTATTTTCACACAGTAGGATGGTTACAATCCCACTAAACCTGGTTCTGCCACACGGTAGGACACGGGTACAATCCCACTAAACCTGGTTCTGCCACACGGTAGGACACGGGTACAATCCCACTAAACCTGGTTCTGCCACACGGTAGGACACGGGTACAATCCCACTAAACCTGGTTCTGCCACACGGTAGAACGGTTACAATCCCACTAAACCTGGTTCTGCCACACAGTAGGACACGGGTACAATCCCACTAAACCTGGTTCTGCCACACGGTAGGACACGGGTACAATCCCACTAAACCTGGTTCTGCCACACGGTAGGACACGGGTACAATCCCACTAAACCTGGTTCTGCCACACGGTAGACACGGTTACAATCCCACTAAACCTGGTTCTGCCACACGGTAGGACACGGTTACAATCCCACTAAACCTGGTTCTGCCACACAGTAGGACACGGGTACAATCCCACTAAACCTGGTTCTGCCACACAGTAGGATGGTTACAATCCCACTAAACCTGGTTCTGCCACACGGTAGGACACGGGTACAATCCCACTAAACCTGGTTCTGCCACACAGTAGGACACGGGTACAATCCCACTAAACCTGGTTCTGCCACACAGTAGGACACAGGTACAATCCCACTAAACCTGGTTCTGCCACACGGTAGGACACGGGTACAATCCCACTAAACCTGGTTCTGCCACACGGTAGGACACGGGTACAATCCCACTAAACCTGGTTCTGCCACACGGTAGGACACGGGTACAATCCCACTAAACCTGGTTCTGCCACACGGTAGACACGGGTACAATCCCACTAAACCTGGTTCTGCCACACAGTAGGACACGGGTACAATCCCACTAAACCTGGTTCTGCCACACGGTAGGACACGGGTACAATCCCACTAAACCTGGTTCTGCCACACGGTAGGACACGGGTACAATCCCACTAAACCTGGTTCTGCCACACAGTAGGATGGTTACAATCCCACTAAACCTGGTTCTGCCACACAGGATGGTTACAATCCCACTAAACCTGGTTCTGCCACACAGTAGGACACAGGTACAATCCCACTAAACCTGGTTCTGCCACACGGTAGGACACGGGTACAATCCCACTAAACCTGGTTCTGCCACACGGTAGGACACGGGTACAATCCCACTAAACCTGGTTCTGCCACACGGTAGGACACGGGTACAATCCCACTAAACCTGGTTCTGCCACACAGTAGGATGGTTACAATCCCACTAAACCTGGTTCTGCCACACAGTAGGATGGTTACAATCCCACTAAACCTGGTTCTGCCACACGGTAGAACGGTTACAATCCCACTAAACCTGGTTCTGCCACACAGTAGGACACGGTACAATCCCACTAAACCTGGTTCTGCCACACAGTAGGACGGTTACAATCCCACTAAACCTGGTTCTGCCACACGGTAGGACGGTTACAATCCCACTAAACCTGGTTCTGCCACACGGTAGGACACGGGTACAATCCCACTAAACCTGGTTCTGCCACACAGTAGGATGGTTACAATCCCACTAAACCTGGTTCTGCCACACAGTAGGATGGTTACAATCCCACTAAACCTGGTTCTGCCACACGGTAGAACGGTTACAATCCCACTAAACTTGGTTCTGCCACACAGTAGGACACAGGTACAATCCCACTAAACCTGGTTCTGCCACACGGTAGGACACGGGTACAATCCCACTAAACCTGGTTCTGCCACACGGTAGGACACGGGTACAATCCCACTAAACCTGGTTCTGCCACACGGTAGGACACGGGTACAATCCCACTAAACCTGGTTCTGCCACACAGTAGGATGGTTACAATCCCACTAAACCTGGTTCTGCCACACAGTAGGATGGTTACAATCCCACTAAACCTGGTTCTGCCACACGGTAGAACGGTTACAATCCCACTAAACCTGGTTCTGCCACACGGTAGGACACGGGTACAATCCCACTAAACCTGGTTCTGCCACACGGTAGGACACGGGTACAATCCCACTAAACCTGGTTCTGCCACACAGTAGGATGGTTACAATCCCACTAAACCTGGTTCTGCCACACAGTAGGACACGGTACAATCCCACTAAACCTGGTTCTGCCACACAGTAGGACGGTTACAATCCCACTAAACCTGGTTCTGCCACACAGTAGGACGGTTACAATCCCACTAAACCTGGTTCTGCCACACAGTAGGACACGGTACAATCCCACTAAACCTGGTTCTGCCACACAGTAGGACGGTTACAATCCCACTAAACCTGGTTCTGCCACACAGTAGGACACGGTACAATCCCACTAAACCTGGTTCTGCCACACAGTAGGACAGTTACAATCCCACTAAACCTGGTTCTGCCACACAGTAGGACGGTTACAATCCCACTAAACCTGGTTCTGCCACACAGTAGGACACGGTACAATCCCACTAAACCTGGTTCTGCCACACAGTAGGACGGTTACAATCCCACTAAACCTGGTTCTGCCACACGGTAGGACGGTTACAATCCCACTAAACCTGGTTCTGCCACACGGTAGGACACGGGTACAATCCCACTAAACCTGGTTCTGCCACACGGTAGGACACGGGTACAATCCCACTAAACCTGGTTCTGCCACACGGTAGGACACGGGTACAATCCCACTAAACCTGGTTCTGCCACACGGTAGGACATGGGTACAATCCCACTAAACCTGGTTCTGCCACAGAGTAGGACACGGGTACAATCCCACTAAACCTGGTTCTGCCACACAGTAGGACACAGGTACAATCCCACTAAACCTGGTTCTGCCACACGGTAGGACTGCCATCAGCAGTCAGTTTTCTGCACCAGCACCTGTTGAACTCTTTCACACCCCTGATACGTGTTTGCTCCCTTCTTTTTCTCCTCTAACTGAAGCGGACGTATCCAAGGTCATTAGTTCTAACCACCCAACCACCTGCCCGCTGGATCCCATCCCCACACATCTCCTCCAGGCCATCTCTCCATCTGTCGTGCCTGCTCTCACCCACATCATCAACTCATCTCTCTCCACTGGGTCATTCCCCACAGCTTTCAAAGAGGCCCGCATCACACCACTACTTAAGAAACCCACTCTCAACCCTTCACTGTTAGAAAACTACAGACCGGTTTCCCTCCTTCCCTTTACTGCCAAAGCTCTGGAGCGAGTTGTGTTTAACCAGCTCTCCTCCTTTCTCACACGAAACAACCTCCTGGACCAGAACCAGTCTGGATTCAAGAGCGGACATTCCACCGAAACTGCACTGCTCTCAGTCATCGAAGCCCTGAGACTGGCAAAGGCAACATCCAAGTCATCTGTCCTCATCTTACTGGATCTGTCTGCTGCCTTTGACACTGTTAACCATCACATCCTCTTGTCTTCTCTCAGTGCGATGGGTGTCTCTGGAATGGCGTTGCAATGGTTCAAGTCTTACCTCTCGGTAGGTCATTCAGAGTATCCTGGAGAGATGAGGTCTCTGAGTCCCAACATCTTAATACAGGGGTGCCACAGGGCTCAGTGCTTGGACCGCTACTCTTTTCCATTTACATGACATCCC
>JALDNG010004006.1:0-22025 GCA_024349245.1 Neodontobutis hainanensis
ACCATAGATGAGCAGTAAAACAGACTATAAACTTGCATTAGAACAGACTGTAGAACTGACTCTAGACGAGCATTAGAACAGACTGTAAACGTCCAGTAGAACAGACTGTCAATGTGCAGAAGAATAGATTGTAGAGATGCAGTAGTAAAGACTGTAGACGAGCTTTAGAACAGACTGTATATGAGTATTAGAAAACACTCTAGACATACTTTAGAACAGACTGTAGAAGTGCAGTAGTTCAGACTGTAGTTGAGCATTAGAACAGACTCTATATGAGTATTAAAAACACTCTAGACATGCTTTAGAACAGATTGTAGAGGTGCAGTAATACAGACTATCGACTTGCATTAGAAAAGACTGTAGATGTTCATTAGAACAGACTTTAGTAGAGCAGTAGTACAGACTGTAAACTGGCATTAGAACAGACTGTATATGAGTATTAGAAAACACTGTAGACATGCTTTGGAACAGACTGTAGAAGTGCATTAGAACAGACTGTAGATGTGCAGTAAAACAGACAGTAGACATGCAGTAGAACAGACTGCAGTAGAGCAATAGTACAGATTGTAAACTGGCATTAGAACAGACTGTAGAGGTGCAGTTGAACAGACTGTAGACTTGCAGTTGAACAGACTGTAGACAAGCAGTAGTATATACTGTAGACTTGCATTAGAACAGACTGTAGATGTGTATTAGAACAGACTGTAGACATACAATAGAAAAACTGTAGAGATGTAGTTTAGCAGACTGTAGACATGCAGTTGTATAGACTTCAGTGCAGCAGTAGTACAGACTCTAGATTGGCTTTAGAACAGACTGTAGACGATCATTAGAACAGACTGTAAATGTCCAGTAGAACAGACTGACAATGTGCAGAAGAAGAGACTCTAGAGGTGCAGTTGTACAGACTGTAGATGAGCATTAGAACAGAATGTATTTAAGTATTAGAAAACACTGTAGACATGCTTTAGAACAGACAGTAGAGGTGCAGTTGTACAGACTGTAGATGTGCATTAGAACAGACTGTAAATGAGTATTAGAAAACACTCTAGACATGCTTTAGAACAGACTGTAGAAGTGCAGTAGTACAGACTGGAGAAGTGCATTAGAACAGACTGTAGATGTGCAGTAAAACAGACTGTAGACATGCAGTGGAAGAGACATTAGTAGAGCAGTAGTCCAGATGGTAAACTGGCATTAGAACAGACTGTAGAGGTGCAGTTGAACAGACTGTAGACGTGCAGTTGAACAGACTTCAAAGCAGCAGTAGTACAGACTCTAGATTGGCTTTAGAACTGACTGTAGACGAGTATTAGAACAGACTGTAAATGTCCAGTAGAACAGACTGACAATGTGCAGAAGAATAGACAGTAGAGATGCAGTAGTACAGACTGTAGACGAGCATTAGAACAGACTGTATATGAGTATTAGAAAACACTAGAGAGACCAGGGGATGCAGAGTCCACAGAGAGATTAGAGGAGGCAGAGGCCACAGAGAGACCACAGGAGGCAGAGGACACAGAGAGACCAGAGGAGGCAGAGGCCACAGAAAGACCAGAGGAGACAGAGAGACGAGAGGAGTCAGAGGTCAGAAAGAGATCAGAGAGCAGTGTTGTGCCTGAACGCGTTCATGAACTATCGTTCAATGAACGCGTTCAGGCACAACACTATTTTGGGCAAACGTGAACTGAACGTGCTGTATTACTGCCTAATGAACGTAACTGTGAACTCGTTCAATCTTTTGTCTGTGAATGGCATGCTCTTCGTTCAATATGGTGCCAGATTTCTATAGAGCCTTCTAGGTGAAAACCTGGCTAAAACACACCACAAACGGGTCTCAATATGTAGTGGAAAAACACCAAATCTGGCAACACCAGCCACAAGTGTAGCCCCGCCATCCCCAGCATGCGTGAAGCGTCATCAAAAAAAAAAAAAAGAAAGCATGGAGGCGGCAGCAGCACGTAACAAGGCGTATGATTATTTAAAAGAATTGTATGATTGAATCTTAATGATTACTGTCCTGTTTTTCTTTTAATAATTCCTCATTTAAAAAGACCATTCAAGCAGCACGTTGTTACTCCTAGAACCAGTTTCTCCCGGCTCTTTTGTTACGAGTGTTGGAACTAATATTATCTCAATAAAACTATAAAACCAATGTAAAGTTTGTCCATTTAATTCCATTCAGAAAAATGTACAAGCCAGCGCTGGGTCACAACACGTAGTTAACATGAGGTCAGCCCACGTGTTGTGCTGCTGGTCAACACAATGCTCAAAAGGTCCTAAGCTTTGGCCACACCTCTCACATGAGGGGACACTTCCTGCTTTGAATCAGTAGTTTTCCTCTATGTGTTCCAGCCAGGGGTAACCAACTGGTTCTAACTGGTTTAAACAGACGAGGTATGTAGTGTCCTAATCTAGCGTGCAGTGTATCATGCAGAGAGTGCAAATAACCTACAAAACAGTTATAAAAGTGTTTCTTATTTCAAAATCCTAACAACGTTTTCCTCTTGTTTTTGAGAATGTACTGTAGGGTTGAAACCAGCAGCTGCTACTAGTGTGGAGTGAATGGGCAGCAACAAAGCATTAAAGCATTAAAACAATGGGGAAATGCTCTCCTCAATGCTAATGTAAACCCTGGTTTGATAATATAAATTATTTTGTACATATGTTTATGTTTGTAAATATGTTTGAATAATTAAATAATTACTATAATAATAATCTCTGATCTCTAATTTTCTTCTTTAACACTGTGTTACTTTTAACCACACACCACCTACAGAGCCTAAAAATCATAAATAACAATTTATTACATTATTTTTGATGATTTACATCAAACAAGGAAACTAGCCGCTCTTCTAAAGACTAAGTGCATCTGGTGGGTCAGATACCTTTGACCCGACCTGCCCCATACTGCTCCAGTGGAAACGAGGCTCATGTAACTGAGTTGGAGGGATGTCCAACTCATTTTAGTTCAGGGGCCACAGTCTGAGGAAAAGAGAGAGCAGCAAGTGGATGTCTGAGATCAGTGAGCTGCAGGACAGAACAACACAAGGACTCCTTCTTTCTGACTGCCATAAGACTCTACCATTAGTCAGTCTGTGGAAGATGAAGAATTCTGCTTTAACTCATTTGAAGAGCCCTAACAACCGAATTTCCATTAAATAAAGTTTAAAGGGGATTGTTACGTAGGCTGACTGGGAAGTGGCTGGACGTTTGTGAATTAGAAGTAATAATGAGCAGAAAACAGAAGCTATAATAAATATCAAAGTGCACAATGTGCAAAAAGTGCAATGGAGGCTGGTGGAGTTCAGTCCTCTCCAGCAGCAGAACAAAAAATGTTTATAACATCCGCTTAAATAACTGGGTAAAAACATTAACACTTTTTAAAAAGTTATTAACAATAACTATGTTAGAATTCTCTTTGAAATAAGCCAAAACCATAACCCATATTTAAAAACCAATACGATTTACAAACCCTAAAAACCAAAGACTTGTACTCACTGAAACCCCTAAACCATTCAACAACCCACTTTGTTTTCCCTCACATTCCCTGCCTTGGTCTGACCGGAACCTTTTTCGTGTGTTTGTTTCTCTGGGGTCTTTTTTTGGCCAGAAACCTGGACATATTAAAAGCACATTTAAAACACACTCACTTTTCTCGATACAAGTTCTAATTGTTTCTCCTCTTATTTATACAATCATTTGCGATGTCTTTATTTAAGTGCAACTTTGATTTTGTATAAAGTGATGTGTTCTTTAAAAGTGTATCTTTAAAGTGCTCAGTGACGTGTTCAGTGCGCTGTGCATTTATACATTACGTTAACGACCTGTTACAGGGAATAATAAAGTCATTTTGAGTTTTAAATTAACAGTTATGGATCTTTCAAAAAGTAAATTTGACTTGAAACGTAGACATAAGGCATCCACCCACTGTCGCGAATGGTCACTAATGGTCAAGCGGTTAGTTACAATTTTTTGGAGGTTGTCCCTTCTATGAGGACTAACTCCCTGCTATTTCCTATTTTTATGAGACTCTAACACAGCACTCGCTTCTACACATTAATGACTTCTGCTGCTGACAGATCACTGTAGGTGGATGCCAGACCCGACTGCAAGTCGGTTGGTTAAAGTCTGGTCTAACCCTATAACAGCTCCGTCTGTAAAATTAAGCCCCAAGTGTGTGACTCCTCTAATGAGCGCTATCCCTCAAGACAGTCCCATTTTTTAATAGAGGATTTTAATAGAGGTCTTACCTTAGGCTTATGTACGGCGGTCGAATCTCCCTGTTATTCTGATATCCAGTGGACGATTTGGACGGCCTGCCTGTTTGTGAGTCTGATTCTGAGAATCAGACCTCTGTGCCAATGGGAGAGGCTGTGATGAGTTTAAAGAACGATCTGGAGAGTGAATATGTCTTTATCCTAGTTGGGAACTAGGTTTTTATTAAAATGATTTAACAAAAGTTACAGTAAATTAATTTCCTTAATCACAACATCACATCTTACACCTTACAATATAACTTAGTTATAAGACTGTTTAACCCTACCCGGAAATTAAATTCCTTCGGGGAAGACTGTTTGACACACACAAAGAACACAAATGTCTTATCGTCTTCAGATTCAACCCAAACCGAAGTTTTTTAGGCTCCGTGGGGAAGACTGTTTAACCCTACCCGGAAATTCAATTCCTTCGGGGAAGACTGTTTGACACACACAAAGAACACAAATGTCTTATCGTCTTCAGATTCAACCCAAACCGAAGTTTTTTAGGCTCCGTGGGGAAGACTGTTTAACCCTACCCGGAAATTAAATTCCTTCGGGGAAGACTGTTTAACACACACAAAGAACACAAAAGTCTTATCGTCTTCAGATTCAACCCAAACCGAAGTTTTTTAGGCTCCGTGGGGAAGACTGTTTAACCCTACCCGGAAATTAAATTCCTTCGGGGAAGACTGTTTAACACACACAAAGAACACAAAAGTCAAGTGATACAGAGTTTAGAAGAAAGAGTTTAGAAGAAAGAGTTTAGAAGAAAGAGCAGAAGTGGGGTTTATGCCGTTCTAGCTTTGATACAGGATTGTCCTTGAATCAAAGTGGGCAGCAAGACCCATTTGTCTGAGTCTCAAGTCTTCCTTTTATACCATCTGGACAGGGTGTAGTCGTGACGTCAACACACATGCGCTTTGACAACCTTTTTTAAACTCTGTGAACTCTCGTAAGTAGGACACTGAGTCTTCTGTAAACTCCTGTGACCTGTCTTGTGAGCTTTGTGTGTATTTGTCGTCCAAAACTCTGTGTGTGTGTCCCTGTCCTGATATGAACTCCATGAGGGGCACGGCCTTCTGTGAACTTCAAGTGCCCTGTCTATTGTGAGCTTTTTGTGTGTACCTGCCGTCCCAGGCTCTGTGTGTGTCACTGCATGTCATGACTTCCTGTTCTCTGCTCACAGACAAAATTTGACCTATATTCTAACCTGCTGATTCTAGGCCTACTTAACTTTAACTCCTGGTTGTCTTTTACACTTAAAACATTTTGCATTTTGCATAAAACATTTTCTTTCACACTTCCAAAACATCATTGAAATACATTTAACTCTGACATTACTCTTAAGCATTTTACTCATTATTTTTAATTATTTACTAGTCTTCACTTTTAACACAGTTTCCGTGTGGATCTGTCCTCCTTGGTCCTCGAAGTTCCACTTAATCTTCCGTATTCACTACATCCCCCTCTGGAAGTTCGAGGGCCGAGGCGTTCTCCAAGGAGTCGTCCTGCATCTGAAGGTTACCCATAATATCAGGCAGTGGTGGTAGAGGGTTGTCAAAAAGTCCTCGAGGTTATCGTCTAGAGTCATTATCCGAGTGTTCCTGACTGTCCAGTCTATTCACCATTGCCATGAATGCATAGGCCCTTGTTCTTTCAAGCTCCCGCTCAATCAAGCGGGACATAGCTGCATCAAAACATCTCTGCCTGAATAGTTCTGCATCGTAAGAGGAGGGCACACAAACAAGAAAAGTGCGTAGCGGGATAAAAGCTACTCCATGGTCGTTAGAGGGGTCAGGAACCATTGCAGCACCCTCGGGCTCTATCCAGGGGTCCCAAGCGGCAGCTTGGCTCTCTGCTCCTTCTCCATCCAAAAGGTCGTCATCCCCACTGTCGTAGGGGTAGCCGTGATCAATTACAAACTCGAGTCTTCTCCATTCATCCAAGCATCGGGAGCATTCGCACTCCAACGGATGGTCTCCTTCCTGGTTCCAACCATTGGGAGAGCCCTAAAGCAAGCAGTAGATAGAAGATAGGCACAGTAAAAGCATATATGCACATAGAGCAGGTCCAGCCATCCCTTCTTATTTTGGTCTATAGTAAACTCCATGGGTCAGGAGTACAAAGTCAGACGATCCTATTATATTTGAATGTACCAGGGCAAAAGTCAATGGTCCCAATCTCTGATAGTCAGGTATTGTATATATGGTCACAGTTACTGGGAGCCGCACCCTCGGCTCCCCGGTCCAAATTCCGCGGTGTGGCTGAGTGGGCCAGATTTGTGTGGCTCCCAACCCCCACAGTCTCTGGACCTCAGAGAACGGTGGACGGTGAGCAAAATCCACCTTATCTACATGTCCGAAACGCACATGAGTGATTCTTCTCCAATTATGAGGTTTACAATTTAAATTGTTGTTGGTCAGCTTCCGTAATCCTTTTGAGCCCCGTCCTATCTCATAAAAACTTGTATTAACATTTTTATCAATAAAGTAATGCCTTGCGGCGGGGGTGTATATAGCCTGCCCATTGTCCTCCCATGAAGGAGAGGGTCTAGTCAGGACCACAGTGGGGTAAACAGGATACACAGCAACAGTGGGAACAACAGCCGTGGACAGTACAGTAGCATAGTCTGGGTCCTCAGTAGCATGGAGGAGAAGAGGGCCATCAGGGGTCAACCCGTCTGGTCCCTCCATACCGCCCTCTATTGGGGGGAGCTGGTCCTGCGTCTCCGAGGACTCCCGGAGTGCCCCCAACCGTTGGTCCCAGACATACTCTACTCCGAGGGAGAGTAAACCGCTAGCCGCAGTCCTGAGGTGTTGCTCGTTGTGTTCCCCCAGCGCATCTCTCGGATTCCAGTCTCTGCTATCGGAGGAGATGTCCCCGGAATGTCCGTAGGTGGACGAAGTACTTTCCATGGGCTGATGTACATCTGAGCTTGTGTTCCTGCCGCCCCTCTGGCCCGGAAGAGGCTCCACAGTCAACCTGAGGGTACAGCGAGGTCTCTCAATTGTAAGATATTGGGTAGCTGGTCCTACTTCTACATCCATATATGGGTCAGCAAGGAGACAAACAGCACAGACAGGGGTAGAGTGGGGTTTAACCCAGATTATCAGTGGAACCCCTCCCGGACGGCAGCGGAGGCAGCGGGCGTTGCCCAAACCGGGTTTTTGCCCCTCGTCCGACTGAAAAATAAATATAAGCAGTAACAAACATTATGGGGTCAAAATTAAGCCACCTGGTGACCAAGCTGACCACCAGTAAGGCAGCCCATTCAGCATAGAGATGAAGAAAATGTCTCTGACGCCAAGAGCCTGTGACCGTGGGCATAGAGACCGCCATATCGCTGAGTAAAAACAAGCCGTACAGAAGAACCGCCATAATTATAATGAAGCCTATGCCCACATCTATTATAAGAGTCCAATATTCATGCAAAAACAGGTCTGTCAAACTCGAGAATATTGAGAGTCCTCCTAGACCCATCATAAAAGGGGCCCAAAACTTAAATTGTACCTCCTTTACTGCCATGGCCAAAAAGAAAATGGATGTATTCCAAAAGAAAGGTTTTACATAATGCCATTTCAGAACGTTAACTGTAGCGATGATGAAACTGCAGACAACCCATTTCCTCAGATGATAATCCTCGGCCGTCAGAGCAAAGCTGCTCATGACAGCAGAAATAACAATTAGTCCTACCATAATCACAGGCTCTCCGGTAGGGTCGAGGACAGGGCTTCCAGCAGCGGACGTGCCATTCTCAGAAGTTGGTGAATATGAACTGGTGGTCTCATCAGTAGCATTTTCCATAGTGGCTGGCAGGTGATGACTCCGCAACCGTGTGCTATTGAGGCTTTGTGCTGCAATTTATAAAGAAATTACACCGGATGGTGTCTTTTTTTTTTTTTTTTTTTTTTTCCCTTCTCAAGAACACACACGAAAAAAAAAAAAAAAAATTATATATATATGATCTATAGGTGCCGACTTCATTTGTTTTTTCCAGTCAGTCTACACGTTGAACTTTCTGTAACCCTCGCTTCACTCAGAAAGGTGTTAAAATGCCAGGGGCTGCAAACGCTTTATGCGTCACTGTCTCTTCAGAGGCTGTGACAGCACCGTGAACCCTTTGTGACCCCTGCAGTACCCTGCCAGCCCCCACAAAATTCTGAGGGTCAATAATGCCCCTATTACTGATAAAATGACTATTAGAGGCCATTTAATCAATTTCCATAGCCAATTAAAAGCATGATTAATGCTATCAACTATCCACTGGATCCCAATTACTATTCCATCAGCTACAGCTGTAGCTCCTTCCTTGGCCACTGTTCCTATTGCCACAGCGGAAACAAAAACTGTAGCTTTCACGGTGTCCCAGAAACTGGGCATCTTATCCGGAGCCATGAAAAAAGGTGCACAACCCCTATGTTTCTGGAACTGCCAGTCAGGGTGGATATCAGCGTCGGGATATTGGTTCCAATTTTCCCATGGTTGATCTAGGTTATCTATCCTTGAATCATGTTGCACCCAGTGTTTGGCATTCAATTCAATGTCAAAAAGGTTTCCACACAAAGCCCGTGCTATCGCCCATCTCCTTCCATATTTCATGAGATCAATGCTTGTTGTGGGCATCAGATTAGTTTTTGCTAAAGACACGCTACTTGCTCTTGCATTAACTAATTTCCCATTTAGCCTTTTCATAGTCCAATCTAACTGAAAAGGGTTGACACAGGGCGCACCTGGTCCATCCTTATCCCAAAACAGGCCATATCTCGGTGTCATACCTCTCCATGGGCTAATTCCTTGAACAATCGCCTCATTTTCCCATTTATCTACTGTTAGAATTCTGGTGTACAAACGCTCCTGTTCCCATTCATAGCCCCTTTGCTCAGTAGATTTACTAAAGTCTAAACCTCTCTCATGTATCCATCTATGTGCCCAGTCTGTACCCTGCCCAGGGGCACCAGACGTGTCGGAAATAGGAGCGTGCACCCACATTCTGTAATATCTGTCTGTTTTGCCGCTGTCTTCGTTTTCTTTTCTGTAAATGATAATATATGGTGGGACAAATTTTGATTTAGTTATATCCCCATCATCTGTTTCTCCTAATGTGAGAGACAGGAGCTGTTCTGTCCAAAATGTACTTAAATAATAATCCCAACCCTGTGCTTTATCCGTATACTTTCTACTACAATCTCCCAATAGCTTTGCCCAGTGTGTGTCATCAGATCCTACCGGTTCCATTCGAAAATGAAGGCTAGAATTCTCCCACCTAATACCATATATCATTTCTTGTACTAATTTTAACTCGTTTGTATCCCATTGTTCCTTGTTACTACGGCCAGGCGCACCTCTGAGTCTATATTTGGGAAAAGTCTCTGTAGCAGTAAAGGGTTACTCCCCAGCGTCTCAACACACCTTTAGAGTCTGTTGAATCAGACGCTGGTTGTACTATACAAGTTTTCATTACATGCCACCAGCGACCAAACCCATTCACTGAAATATCCCTTTCATTCATCCATGACTCAGATTCGTTATTCCCAAATATGGGGACATTCCTAAAAACTAAAGTATACTTTTCTGTCTTTTTTGACCATTTTATCTCCTCTTGTTCCTGTCCTGGAAGTCCTACATATGGGTTCAAGTCAACCCCTTGTGCTGGTGTTCCAGGGACACAAAACTGTGCTGTTATATTAATCGCTTTGATAGACCGAAATTCAGGACGATAATTTAACTCTTTTATTATCCAATGCACATTTTTGTGCCCTTTGAACGCAAACAGTAGCCAAGGGAAACTAATTTTTAGAGCTACATTTTTTATTGTTAAATCTCTGAGGTTACAACCCTTCTGTTCACAGTTATACACTGATATGCATGGTGTTTGTGATTTTTCGCGCCTCTTTATTCGTCTTTCTTTAGTGGTTTTTGACATTAGTTTTACCCAACTATTCGCATCACGCCTGGGCAGCGGAGCAAATGAATCAGGCTCGTAAAGGGAGCCACAAACTGCTGCTCCCAATAGACATCAGCTGGATGAGAGTAAGTACTTTCTTTCCCTATTTTAATAAACTTCTCATTAATTTTTTCTAATCCCTTAGAGGTGGCCACATCATCATGGCCCATTCTAAGACACTGGTCATTCACACATGTGCAATTTTGGTACCGCCATGTGTATTCTTTATAGTTTAAAATATTGTGTGTGCTTCGAGAGTGATGTATGTCTGTGACGCAAACCAGACCACTTCCTCTATGACGCCACAGTTTGCACCGCAGCACCACTGAAAGCTCTAAGCTTTGTTCTTGTAATATAGGCTGCCAGAATTCTATTTCACAATTCTCTCTCTTAAATGGCCAGTCCGTCTTTGACTGGGTGCACCTCTTGGCATCATCAGTTTGGTTCGGGTTGGCCACTCGGTTCATCCATTTTTTTAGTTTTAATTTAGCTGTAACATTAACATTGTCCCCTAACAGGTTATGCAATAATTTAGCCAAAGTAGTAGCATTGTCTACGCTCCTATTTACACAGTTTGGGAGTACCCATGATTCTATTTCGAATTCTACCCACGTTAAATTTCCTTTATATGTCTGGGTCCGTCTATACTTAGTCCACTCTGTGACCTGTCCGTAAGATATTACCCATAAGGACAGCCCCATTAAGGTAGCTAGAATTAACCATGCAAATTCTCGCCTACATCTTCGGGTTCTTTTCCTATCACCAATTAATTCCTGCAATTGCTCTTCTATTATCTTCCTCTCTAACGATACCTCAGCTGTAGACCAAGAATCATTCTCCATCCTGGGTTGAATGGTATCCTTATCTCCCCATGTTTTCTTATTGAGTTCAACCCTGAAAACACAAAGGGCCCTAATATTACTATTTTGGCCAGGGAGAGGGGATCCATCAGCTCCTTCTTTTTGCTATATTACATTGTTATGACCCTAGCCATGGCCTGTATTACCCTGGATAATAAAGGACGGCTCTGGTCAGAGGACAGCTCTCTGCTGGCTAACGAGTGTTCGGGTTCTGGGGCACCCACTTCAGTTTTGTGGTCCCACTGGGTCCTTTAGCCTGGGATACATAAAAATCCCACTATTCTCTCCCAGGGGTCCGTCATTATCCCTATCTTCACTTCGGCTTTAACTGGGCCTTTGGCTCCTGCTATACTAAATTCAGCTGTCACTGTTTGCTTGGTGACTGCTGCTGATTCTGGCTGTGTTCCAGTTGTGACCCAGTCATACAGAATTGGAGGAGTTATGGGTTTTTTAAACTCTTCTACCTCTATTTTTATACCTTTAATTGTTCCTACTGGTGCTCCAGGAAGGAGTCCAGGTCGACACTTCTCCACCAAAAACTTTCCTAGTTCCTTTTTAATTGTTTTTCCTTTATCTTGTATTTCAGTTAGTATTCCCCATTGTTCTTCTATTAGGTGCAATGCTTCAGGGAGGGTGTAGTACTGGCCTGACCTATAAGACAACTCTCCCATGTGATACATAGTGGGTGTCAGTCCAGAATTACATGCTTTGATGCCATATATTCCTGCTCTACAGCAATTGCATGGCATTCCTCCAGAGTGGTCTATTCGGCACACATCGTACCAGGAAGAATTCTTTTCCCAACAATTTGAACATATTGTTACTTTGTATTGGCTAGCAAGCTCTCTATGTCCTAATGTCACAGGAGCCTGCGCCAGATTTTGAGGCCTAGTGCGTCTCATACCTTGCCACACCTGGTTGAAGCACTGATGCTCGCATAAACAGCACTGTCCCACTAAATATCTTTTCCATCTTACATATTCATTCTCCGAATGTCCAGGTTTTGACACTCCCACAAATATGTTGCCCTCTCCCATGCCAGAGATTATCACTTGGCCTCTAGTCACACACAAAGGGGTTTTAACCATGTCCCTGTTTATCATATCTCCCCAAGTTACTGTCCCTGCTGTGCCTACTTTAGCCCTTTGCAGGAACGTTTCTCCTTTAGGGGACCTATGACCCTCAGGAACAGTAGGCTTTGCTAATCCACAAAGGTCTAGCAGTCTCTTCATTTTCGGTAAGGTCTAATCTGTTTCAGGTGTACGTGCCCTTTATCTTTCAAAGTCACGAGATTACCTGATATTGCGATGATCCTATCTTTTCCCTCGTTAGAATGTTTTACTGTTCTTTCTTGTCCCTTAAGCCCACGATTCACCCAGACGATGTCTCCTACCTGAAAGACATGGTCGGGCCTGTTAGTGGGCTTCTGTGCTCCTCGCTTTAAATGAGGTAAGCTAAGTTGTTTCGCAATTTTAATTAATCCTAAGGAGTATCCCATTCTTTTCCGAGGTTTGTAAGGATATATTCTTTCACTGTTCTGACTGCTCGTTCTGCAATGCCATTGGTGTTAGACATATGTGGTATGGACCATACTGCTTGTATTCCTAATGATTCCAATAAATTCATAACGTGTCTGTTTTTAAAGTGAGTTCCATTGTCCATTCTCAAACTCTGAGCGTCTTTATCTGTCATATATTCTGCTATTTTTGATGCTATTACTATACCTGTTGCTCTTTTCATCGGATAAACCTGTCCATTTCCACCTGCATTGTCTAATATTACAAGGAACAGTTTATTTTGTCTTACTCCAGCTTGTGACACTTGACCTACATCTGCAGAAAAGTGGTTTCCTGGTATGTCAGTTCGAATTAAGTCATGCTTTGTTTGAGCCGACCGCGTGCGCCTTTATCCGCACATTCTGTGCAACTTGTCCTGATAATTTTCATTTTTTCCCTCCATTTTGGTATTTGTATTTCCTGATCAGTTAGCCACGTATTCATTCTAGCCACTCCTATATGCCCCAAAGCTTTATGTATTTCGTTCAGATAATAATCTGCCTCTTCTTCTGGTATAATCCATCCACCTGCTGTTTTCCAGGCTTGTGGTAACAGACATGCTTTGTTGTGCATCAGTGAGCGTGCTTGTGCCAAATCATCCACCTCCGCGTTTCCTTCGTACTCTAGACCCATCTTCCTGTGTGGCTCCTTACATGCCTCATGTCTATATTCTTGCCTTTTATTAACTCAGCGATAATTATCCACTGATCTTTGTGTTTGAGATCCTTTCCTTTGTAATTCTGGAATTCTCGTGCTTCCCAATAAGGAAGGTCTTCTGTGTATCCATTATATACATACTGAGAATCTGTTATTATTCTTGCTCTATTAATTTTTCTCGAATGCAACCAATTAAGTGCATGAACTACTGCTTCTATCTCCGCTGTTTGTGCCGACCCGGTTGCTTTTCCTGAATTTTGATATATCCTTCTTCCTCGGGACATTTTACAATAAAGGCCCATTGACCATACTGTTCATCTAACTTTTTACTTCCATCCGTGAATATTAGTACTTGTGGCTGAAAATGTTTTTGCCCTGTTTCTTTTTTAACTTTCGGGGTGGTTCCCACAAAATTAAATAATTCATCCGTTAAAATCATTTCCCATTTTCCCCATCTACTAGCTAATGCTCGGGCCCTTCTTCTGTTTGCTTAGAGGCCTCCTAAGCATTAAGTGTGGAGTGTGCACATCTATCCTTGACGGATTCCCGAATTCCCGCAGGACTCTGTAGGCCTTGAACACTGTGTGCAGTGTTTTCTCTGTTTCTGTGAATCGCTGTTCAGTTGGCGTGAAGGAGGTGGAGTAATACAGAGCGGGTCTTTTACTCCCTTCATTTCTAATTTCTAAACTTCCTCCTCTCTCTGATATTTTGGGATAAATAGCTAAAGCGGTTCCTATTTTTCTTTCTTCGAGTGTACGTTGGCTCATCAAACAATATTTTAAAAGTCTGTTAAATTCTTCTATTGTATTCTGCTGCAGCTTGTAGTCTGTGGTTTTTGTTCTTCCTGTCACCGGATCTCGCTTCCTCAGTGCAGATTTTAACTTGTGCAGATGCACAGCTTCCTCTGCAAACCCCGGTATGTGACTAGCCACATATTCTAGTCTACCCAAAACTCTCTCTGCCTGTGCTGCTGTTCTTGGAAGCGAAATATTTTCTATGTAATCAGGTGTGAGGCCTCTCCCATCTTTGCTAATCATGAATCCCAAATATTTTACTGAGGGGACACCTATTTCACACTTTTTTAAACCTATTTTAAAACCTCTCTTTGTCAGCCTGCATATCACTTGCTCCAAAACATCTAAATGCTGCTCCTCTGTGTCATGAGAGAAATATATATCATCTATATAGACTTCGACTGCTAATCCTGACAAAGTCTCCTCTACTAGTCCCTGGAAAACATTGGGAGAATTGGAAAATCCCTGTGGGATTCTTTTCCAGCAATAAGCTTGATTTCCTAATGTAAAACATGTCTTTAATTGACTAAGTTCTTCCAGGGGAACACTCCAAAATCCATTCGCCAAATCTAAAGTTGTTTTGAACTTTCTATTACTCGTCCCTCGAACCGCTTTCTGTGGATTAATTAATATTCGTTTATCTTTTACTGATAATCTATTCAGTTGTCTGAGATTTTGTACCATTCGATAAGTCATGTCTTTTTTTGGTACAGCTTGAATGGGCATACTACAGGGTGGCTCTGCTACCCTCTTAACTACTCCTAAATCTTCCAATTCTTTTAAAGTAGTCAAAATTTCTGTCAGAGCTTCCTTTTTAATCGGATATTGCCTTTCTACTCCTGGCATAGCCCCTCTGATGGTGTATTCAAAATCTATGACTTTGCCTACGTCATTCTTGAACATTGCATAGTTTCCTTTGTCGAGTATTTCTGCTAATCTTATTTTGTTAGTTATAGTAGTTTGTTCTAACACATTTCTTTTTTGTTCATCTAAATCATATTCTCCTATCCAAGCTACTCTGGGTGGTCCCGCATCATCGGCTAATGGAAAATCTTGTATTCCTAACAAATTGTCTCTTCCTTGAATCCCGACTACTGATCCCAGCTTCCTTCTATTTTTATGTACATGTGATCCGTCTGCCAGCACTACACATTGTTTTCCAGGCATTTTTTCCCCTTTGTCATATGCTATCACACTTATATCTGCTCCTGTATCTACAGCATATTCTTGTCCTTTAACCTGTGCATACAATCTTTTCCCTTTCTGATATGCTATACGGTGGACTTCTCGTTTTATATCTATTTGCCCTGAGTGCGGGATATTTCCGGTCGTAATCCTCCTGTTCTTTTCTGAGTTTGTCCCTTTCTGCCTGACTCATGGCCAAAAATTGCTCCCTTTGAACCCATGGTCTTTTGGCCTGCCTGGCTCTCTGCTTTGTGTATCTGAACTGCGGTTCTGTCTCTGATTCATGTTTTGATACGGAAGTTCTTTCACTGGTGCACGCAGGCTCTCGCGTGCACGCAGCTGATATCTGTTTGCTTCAGCGTGTCTCTGTATTCTTCCTTGAAGGGCCCTCCTGGGCCCTTTCTTCGTTTTTGTCTTTTTCTCTGCATTTATTCGAGATTTGGCTTGATATACTGCCACCTGAGTGGCTCTTTCTTGTTCATTCCATCTCCTCCATCCTAATGATAAATGTAATCCTGACGGGATTTTCATAAGGAATCTCTCTTCATGCAGGATAGTTGCGTTTTTAGATCTTAGCATAGATAAGGCCTGAAATAGTGTAGATATTCTAGATGTAACTTTATCCACCAAATTATCTATAAAATCGTCCATATGATCTTTCCCGGGTGTACCGACCTCCGTGTCTAGCAGGTCCTGTAAAGTTAATCCTGATGGCTTCATTATATTTTCTCTAAGGGTCAGCTGGTCACTAAACCAAGGGTCAGACATTAAGTCCCTTTTTACACCACTTTCTGCTAGCCTTTTTAAATACTGGAGGTCCCCCTCTGCTTCTTTCCTTTTAGGGACCACTTTAATATTATAGGGCCCTGCCTGTGCGGGTGCTAAAGGTGCCCCCCTAGTCGCCTGGTGGAATGTATTTATTTGCATAGGAGTGTGAGGGACTGAAAATGTCTCCATTATGGCCTCTCCAGCCGGTCGGGGCAGCATTGGCGTGTCCCCAATCATTTTTAGCCCATTGTGTTCAGGCGTATAACATGAGGGCCCTGCAATGTAATTTGTTGAATTTTGGTCGAAATGCAGCAGACTAGGCTTAAGAGGAAGTGTGGGGGTAGATTGAGCGAGCAGCATACTTCCTGTCGTTAAACCGTCTGTTACAGTGACATGACTTTTCAACGTGTCTAACTCCTTTCGCAGTTGTTTTAACTCCTTCTGTGCAAATCTTTCCACTGATTTATCACGTGCTATACATCGCTCGAAAATAGTCACAGCCTCTGGCTATCTGGGCATTTTTCCATGTTAATGGCACCCCAGAATATTCCCCTATTTCTCTGGTGGAGGGAATATGAGGAAGGACCCTTCTTTCTGCTACTCCTCCCGCATACCAGGGTATGTCATCTTCTCCACTGTCGGACAGCTCTTCCCATTCTTCAAAACATGTGAGTGGACAAAGGGAGCCATCCTCTGTTTCCCACACTGGTGGCTTACAGGGATATGCTTTTGGATCTACTCCTCTGAATGCTACTGATTTTGCTCCTTTTCGTTTTCCTCTAGCTGGGTTTAAATCTCTCTTATCCTCATCCCATGTAACTTTTCGTAGGACTTGTATAGATGGCTCCTGCACTCTAGGCGAGGTCACCGACATAGCTACTGCTCTCCCTTCCTTCTGCGGGATATCCCCACTTTTCCTGCGGGGCTCTTCCTGTTCGTCTTTGTCTCTCTGCTCTTTATAATTTTTGTAATTTTCTGCTATGATAGCTGCTCCTCTTCCCCATGTGTGTTGTGGGCAGTCAGCATTAAAATACGATAAGGGGGGCCTTGGTCTAACCCCGTCTCCCAAGGTAAGCAACTACATACTTTGTGTGCTAGGGCTTTAGCATTTAAACCTGCTACCTTTTGCTTGCCTGTTCTTAATCTGATTCTTATTGTTGGATATTTTTCTTTTTGGGCATGAAATAATGCT
This sequence comes from Neodontobutis hainanensis, assembly GCA_024349245.1. Taxonomy (NCBI): domain Eukaryota; kingdom Metazoa; phylum Chordata; class Actinopteri; order Gobiiformes; family Odontobutidae; genus Neodontobutis; species Neodontobutis hainanensis. The sequence goes on from JALDNG010004006.1 coordinate 17,219, forward strand.
CTCTTTAGCACCTCTGTCATTTCTACATCATCTATGTTGTCCGCCAATACAGCAATGTAGAGCGCAGGTATTATCTGGACTAACGGTGGTCCTCGGTATAAATATAGCTCATGCCTTTCAGGTCCTTTTTCCTGCTCTGCTAGTTTGGTTGTAATATTAGTCCATGCTGCCTTTCCTATGTATTTTCTGACCTCTGCTGTACAGGGTGACTCTATTCTCAAACTCCCTTGATGGAACATTAAAAGTGGTGTAAAGTCTCCCTCTTGTGGTTCTGACGTGTCTGTTCCTTTTGAAAGGAGTTCATCTGTAAAATCTATTCTAAGTCTACCTATGGTTATGCCTGTTAAATCTAATGGGTCTTTTCCCGTTAACCACTGCTCTGATTCGAGTCGCAGCCTGGATGCCCGTGGGCTAGGGACTGCCTTTTCTACCTGCCGAGGAATTATTAGTGGGCTGGTTACTGGATGCAGTGCCACTGGCTGTTTATTTGCTGTCCTTGCCAATGCTTCACGGGCTTCTCCATATGGCCCTAAACTTTTTGAATGGTTTGTGGACAGGTCATTGTCTAATCTCCATCCCTTATATATATCTTCTGTCTGTTGAACCACCTGGACTGCCTCTGGTTCTGATCCAACTCTCAGCGTGAGGACAGGGTTTTCTACCTCCCTCCAGGGGAAATGTACTGCTATCGCTGCAGCTGTTTGTGCTGTGGTGTAGGTCTGGCCATTGCCGATGGTCAATGGTCTTAGGCTTATGGCCACATAAGGGCCCTTCCCTGGATTTGGGTTCAGTGTATACGCATGTTTCATGGCTTCAGATAGCTGCATGCCTAGCGTGTGGATTTCCAGTGGGTCAGCTGCTTCTAACGTAATTATTACTATTTCCTCATAGGGTTTACATTGAACGCCTCTCAGCACATATACTGGACAACCATGACTAGTCTCATGTTTCTTAGCTTTAGCTTGAATTTCTGTCCATCGCTCTTTGCCATACATTTCTACAACTGCTGGATCTCCTCCTGGGCAGCCAATCGGTCCCTCATGGAACACTACTAGTACTTCCTTAGGGGTAATATTAGCTAGCTTCTCATCAGTTACTTTAAACTGTTCACTACCATCCAGTATTCCCCAGGTGGAGTAGTTTAGGCTAGTAAGCTTTTTCCGCGTTGCTGAAATAGAGGGAAGAATGAGGCCTCTCCCTGGGTTCACTGGGGCTATGTAACTGCCCTGAGAATTTACATCACCCCTCATATTCTCATACATATGCTCTGACGCTGGTGCAGGATAGGGTGCTTCAGAGAGGGAATAAGCCCCGTAATGTGTTATCTTATCATTGAGCTTCCTTGGTCAGCTTGACCCGTAAAGCTTATTGGCTCTGGATAATCATAAGGCCCCCCTCCTGCTGTCGATGGCGGTGCTGTAGGCTGAGATAACAGCTTAGCAAATACTTCCGCACCTACTTCATCTGCTCTTCCGAGGTTATTATGTAGAAATATTACTATATAGCGATGTTCTGTGTCTAGTTGTATGGTCCGAGTGAGTGCACGCATGGCTGTGACAGCGTGATAACCAAACAGGGCAGCTCCAAACACTGGCGTGATAATAGTTTGTACATTAGCTGGAGTGGCTTGTAATGCGGCATCATATACTGATCTAAGATAAGCATACTGGTCAGACTGAGGCCAACCTGGTGAGCAGGATGAATACGCTACGTGTAGCACCTGCTGCACTGTGTCTGCTGGTTCCAAATCGTTCTTTTGAAGTACCACTGTTCTGTCCTGAAGCTCCCTTCCTTCTGTGAATCTCATTACCTGGCCATAATTTTTTTCAGTGGACAATGGAAAACGTTCTTGTACCGCTCTCGCAAATCCTCCTTTATGTAATAGTTTTGTATTTGCTGGGTTCCATACCACCGTGTCTTCTTCACCAAATGGCATTGTTTCAAATTTTCCTACAGTCAGAATCACTCTTCCGTCCCCCACAGGCATGTCTACTGCTCTGGGAGGCACGGACGCCCAGTTGGCCTGAAGAAGCTATGGACACTTTCCACGTCTTCTGAGTCAACTTCTCTATGAATTACGGCACCACTACTGCGGTCCGTACTCTGAACCTGGTCCTGTCGGGTTGGGTCTATCATCGCGGTATCTCGAATAGGCTAGTCCTGTCTCACAAATGGATCTAGTCCTAACAGATAACTCTGTGGGTAGAGGCTTATTAACTTAAAGGTAGTAGCTATAGGAGTGATCAAATCCCTTGCAGTTTACCCGTCTCTGTCCCTTTTTACGATGGTTCCCTGTATTTCCAACCAGAAATCGCTTGCTCTTTTGGCTAAGACGTTCCCAGCTATTTTACCTCCTAAAACAGGGCTTTGTTGCCTGAACTTAACTCTCTCAGGGTCTTTAAAGCGGGTTCGTGGCTTTGGCAGGACTACAATATTGGTTGATATTGTGAGTTTATGAAACAGGGGCCTTACCAATAGTATCCCTATTTCTCACTGCCCCACGTATGGGCGCCATGTCACGAATGGTCACTAATGGTCAAGCGGTTAGTTACAATTTTTTGGAGGTTGTCCCTTCTATGAGGACTAACTCCTGCTATTTCCTATTTTTATGAGACTCTAACACAGCACTCGCTTCTACACATTAATGACTTCTGCTGCTGACAGATCACTGTAGGTGGATGCCAGACCCGACTGCAAGTCGGTTGGTTAAAGTCTGGTCTAACCCTATAACAGCTCCGTCTGTAAAATTAAGCCCCAAGTGTGTGACTCCTCTAATGAGCGCTATCCTCAAGACAGTCCCATTTTTTAATAGAGGATTTTAATAGAGGTCTTACCTTAGGCTTATGTACGGCGGTCGAATCTCCCTGTTATTCTGATATCCAGTGGACGATTTGGACGGCCTGCCTGTTTGTGAGTCTGATTCTGAGAATCAGACCTCTGTGCCAATGGGAGAGGCTGTGATGAGTTTAAAGAACGATCTGGAGAGTGAATATGTCTTTATCCTAGTTGGGAACTAGGTTTTTATTAAAATGATTTAACAAAAGTTACAGTAAATTAATTTCCTTAATCACAACATCACATCTTACACCTTACAATATAACTTAGTTATATGCCCTCAACTTGAATATTAAAATTTGTTGTTTCTGAGGTGTTTAGAGTGTGCGTTACAAGTGAGTTGTTGAAGTTAGTTATAGAAATTAGAGCATAGAAATGAGAGAAATTAGTTGTAAAGATTTAAAGTACACAAAAGTCTTATCGTCTTCAGATTCAACCCAAACCAAGTTTTTAGGCTCCGTGGGAAGACTGTTTAACCCTACCCGAAATTAAATTCCTTCGGGGAAGACTGTTTGACACACACAAAGAACACAAATGTCTTATCGTCTTCAGATTCAACCCAAACCGAAGTTTTTTAGGCTCCGTGGGGAAGACTGTTTAACCCTACCCGGAAATTCAATTCCTTCGGGGAAGACTGTTTGACACACACAAAGAACACAAATGTCTTATCGTCTTCAGATTCAACCCAAACCAAGTTTTTAGGCTCCGTGGGGAAGACTGTTTAACCCTACCCGAAATTAAATTCCTTCGGGGAAGACTGTTTAACACACACAAAGAACACAAAAGTCAAGTGATACAGAGTTTAGAAGAAAGAGTTTAGAAGAAAGAGTTTAGAAGAAAGAGCAGAAGTGGGGTTTATGCCGTTCTAGCTTTGATACAGGATTGTCCTTGAATCAAAGTGGGCAGCAAGACCCATTTGTCTGAGTCTCAAGTCTTCCTTTTATACCATCTGGACAGGGTGTAGTCGTGACGTCAACACACATGCGCTTTGACAACCTTTTTAAACTCTGTGAACTCGTAAGTAGGACACTGAGTCTTCTGTAAACTCCTGTGACCTGTCTTGTGAGCTTTGTGTGTATTTGTCGTCCAAAACTCTGTGTGTGTGTCCCTGTCCTGATATGAACTCCATGAGGGGCACGGCCTTCTGTGAACTTCAAGTGCCCTGTCTATTGTGAGCTTTTGTGTGTACCTGCCGTCCCAGGCTCTGTGTGTGTCACTGCATGTCATGACTTCCTGTTCTCTGCTCACAGACAAAATTTGACCTATATTCTAACCTGCTGATTCTAGGCCTACTTAACTTTAACTCCTGGTTGTCTTTTACACTTAAAACATTTTGCATTTTGCATAAAACATTTTCTTTCACACTTCCAAAACATCATTGAAATACATTTAACTCTGACATTACTCTTAAGCATTTTACTCATTATTTTTAATTATTTACTAGTCTTCACTTTTAACACAGTTTCCGTGTGGATCTGTCCTCCTTGGTCCTCGAAGTTCCACTTAATCTTCCGTATTCACTACACCACCCAGTGTGGAACAGGTACCTCTGGTTTGTGCTTGCTCTTTCTAGTCAAACAAAACATTTACAAAATATAACACTATTGATTTGAACTTTTATTGAAAGGTTAAAAGGTTCTGGTGGCTCCAAATGTGAGAAGGTGGTACTTTTGCTCAATGGGTGTCCAGTTTTTAAATTTGTGACATTAAGCAAATTAAGGTCTAAGCAATTACAAAAAAAAAGTTACATAATATAAAAGTAAACACATCTATTGTTAAATATATAAATTAATAATAATAATCCATCAAAGTGTTTAAAAATAATCAAAACATTGCAAAAACAAAACTGTTTAAAGTAACATGTTACAACAGGATCAACAGAATGAAAGTTAAGTTTCTAAAAACAAACAACACAATTCTTCAAAGGAACTTTATTTTGTAACAAACAATATGAAGAGAAGGAAAGCTCAGA